>CM060876.1:18367559-18511159 GCA_030737845.1 Acorus calamus
TAGTATAAAGTGGTATAAGAAAGGATAAAGCAATAAAATGCGTTTGGATGAGTGATATAACATGGTATAGGTATGCCAGAATAAACTAGTATAAAGTGGTATAGAGATTCTAACCAACTTCTGGAATTAAAGTTATTCTAGGTTATTCCACTCAAAGAATAAGTGGGCACACTGTTAAATCAACTGTCATCATCTCTTAAAAATCTCCTGTCAAATCAACTATCATTACTTTTTTACCTTTTATAAATCCTTAATATACTTTATTCACATTTTACCCAAACAAAAAAAAATTTATTTTACGTTTTTCAACGAGAACAATTCAAAACACAACCAAACATAAAATCACTTTATCCTTATTTATACTAGAATAATAATAAAAATCAGAATAATTTAATTCTCAAACTAAACATGGGCAGGTTTTTGGGGTATGCAAAATCTCCAAGATTTATCTCTTGCAGGTAATTACATTAAGAGGGTTCATCCATCCATTTTGAACATTACGTCCTTGCAATATCTTGACTTGTCATCTAATATGATCAAAGAATTTTCATCAGGTAAGCTATAGCCTAATTTGTAATATGTAAATTTTACATGAAGTTATATTACTCTTGTCTATCATATTTATTTTCTCATCCAAGTCAATCAAACCACCTTCATTTGTTAATAATGCTTAAAAATTATAAAACAAAATATGATTAATACCATCGTTGTGAAAGTTAGTATAAAATGGATTTCTTTTATGTAATATAACTTGTCATAATCAGCAAATTTTCTTGTCACATTGAACGGGGATAGAATATTATTTGGGATGCAGTGATATAAGTATAAATTGGATAAATGTTTATGAGTTTTCCTCAATTAATTAAAATAGTAAGATTAAGGCTATATAATTATTTCCTTTTTTTCATTAAAAATAATTATAACAGCAATAATAATAGCTCTTATCTTATAAAATCACATATGAGGACACTCATTCATAAACTCTCTTTTTAACTTCATAAACTCATTTTGATTTGGGAAAATGACCAAAACAATCTCCTAAGAGTTTGAAATACTCAAATCAACCATTTTTTAAAATTATACCTAAAAAAGTCTCATTTCACAATTTTATAAACACAAAAGACTAATTTGCCCTTATATAATTAAATCTTTAATATCCCTATTTATTCCACACTAAAAACCTATTTTTCCTATAAAACAGCAATATCTCTATAAAAATCAATCAGGTTTTGTTATTATATATCATACTTTGTGTTTTTTATATATATCTTATATTATATTGTTTATCATTTTTTATTGTGTATAATCATAATATTTAATTTAAATATGTGATGTGCCATAATGCAGTAGATGATATTTTAGTATTCTAAATCTTTAGTTACATTTTTATTTTTTGGCTATTTACGTAATTTTACGATATCCATTTTAAAAAAAATATCAACATTTAATGGAGTTTATCATATCTCAAATTATATTGATACATATTTCACAAAATCCACATAATCATAAAGGATTTACAAAAAAAAAAATTGATCTACATGAAAATGTGTGAAATATATTAATAAAATTAAGAGGGTGAAATATTTTAACAAAGTTAAGAGATATGGAATGTATTAAAGATCTAATTGCATATGGGTAGATTAGTCTTTTGTGTTTCTAAAATTGTAAAATGAGATTTTTTTAGGTATAATTTTAAAAGTGGCTGATTTGGGTATTTCTAACTTTTGGTAGACTTTTTTTAGTCATTTCCCTTTTGATTTCTTGATATCAAAATATTCTTTATTTTTTATATTTCTTTCTTCTCTCTTTGATCGACATATTAATCGGCGTGATTTTTTTTTTTTTTGAAAGTCAAATTATTTGACTCTTCATTGAATGTTTTTGTTTCATACCTGACCTTTATTTTGAAAATTTGTATGTCTGTTTTGTGCCTGAGAAAATGCCTTGATCAAATTTTTTAAAGTTATTGCTCTTTTAACTTTCTAACACTCCATAGTCAAACATAGAATTTTCTTTTATGAAGTTGTTCTTTCACGTGGTTGGTCAAAAAAGGGAAAATAGTTTTTTTCTAATAATGATTACCATATGTCACAACGATAGATTAATAGTCTTTAAAGCTTAAGTTAAGATGCTTTGTTAAAAGCTGACCCTTGGACAAAGTCATCAAGGTAATTGTCTAGGACCCCATCTAAAGAGAACCCCTAAATAATATGATAAATGTAATTTAAAAAATGAACGGTAAGATGCGTTACTTTTTACAAATAAAAAATGTCAATCAACACACTTTTACAAGTCTATTTAATATCCTTAAATCAAGCATTTGAATTTTAATATTCTCTCTCCGACATCTCTCCCTCACTGTCCTCAAAAAAAAATTCACTGTTTCTCTATAATCCATTATTATTAGTTGAATAATATAGTGTTTAAACCCTCTTTTAAAGGTATATTTCTGATTTTTATTATTTTCTTATTTCATTATTTGTATTTTTTATTAAATGCAAATGATAATACATAAGTTTTTAATTTTAATGGGTGTATTTATTTTACAATATTCAAACAATCTAGATTTATTTTATAAAAATATTTGGGGCTTTACTTCATGTCATTGGCATTACTCTTGAATTTATATAATTTTGGAAGCTAATTACATACATTTTCCCTAAAAAATATATTTAGGTCCGGCTTTAAAAACTTGCCTAGGCCCAAATAAAAAAAAACCAATTTTCAGGACAGCCTTGGCTTTATTTTTATTTTTTTTAGTGGGGTGGGGGCGGTGGCAATCAATGGATTTTCTCGCGTTGATCTTATGTTATGTTTGTTTAAAAATAAGATTTCAACAACTTATGTTGTGTTTAAAAATAAGATTTCAACAACTTTTATTTTTCTTCTGATTTGTAGGAATCATGCCTCTAACATTTTTAAGTTTTAGAAGAAGTGAAACTTACTATTTAGGAATTCAACAAAAATATGTTTTCTAAATAAATTAATATCAAAATCTACTTTAACTGGAAAAATTCTTTGTCACCATCGTTTGCAAAGCTTTTGGGATCTGTAAAATTTAGAACACTTTTGGCTAGTAAAAATCACGTCAAGAGAGTCGATCGATGGATTTCAAAAATTACATTGTTACAATTCATTTGCTTGTCATCATGTAATATTTTTTTTCCGGTAAGGATCATGTAATATTAAATTAAACTAAACAATAGTGCATCAACTAATTTCATTTAAATTTGAATAACAGAATTGGAAATCTATATCAAACTTTATGAAGTGACAAAACTTGTTCTTTTCATAACAAACAGCAATGCTTGGTCCATAGATTCACAACTTGACATCATTAACTGCCCTTTACCTTGTAGGGAACAATTGTTTAACTTTCTTAGAGAATTTGTGAGACAGTTTTACAAGGCTGTTCTTTCATGTGGTAGGTCATAAAAATAAATTTTTTTTTCTTATGATGATTATTATGTGATGCAAAGATTAAGTGTTATCTTTTGAAGCTGAAGTTTTTTTTTTTTTTGGCAATCATTGGATTCAAAAATCCTGATTTAAGCATGTATAATGTTAGGGATAATACCACGTTGGGTCCCCACATACTTTAATTTTTTGAAAGTCAATATTTCATGTAATTAAGCATGTATATTAATAAAACTATATATGTATTCTAATTAATTCGATGGACTCACCTGTAAAAAAAAAATGCAAAATTATATGCTTCATCTAAATAAAGATATGCCCTTGTTGAAAATATACATGAGATTGCAAATAAGCACGGTGTGTACAATACCCAAAAAAAAAAATATCCTACTGCATTCTGATTAATCTCTTTGGAGCCGGTTGTTTTTTTCTTATCTTTTCTTTTCTTTTTTATTTATTTATTTATTATCATGCACTAAATGAATCCTTTCGGAGGGACTTAGACACTTAGTTGAAGCCCTCTAATAGAGCTCTATTCTACTAAAATATTAGCTTAACAACATGTTAAAAAATTGTTATGTATTTGTTAGTTATTGTTCTAAGTAGATAAAGTATACATCTATAGGAGACGACCTTTATTAATTAGATCTTAGTACTAATGAACTCATTGAAATTTCATGGGTTTCAACCTAGCATCCTTGACTTATGTCAACTTTTACAAAAGGTACATCATATTCTATTATTCTCAATATTTTGATTGGTGAGCACAACTTATTTAACAACAAATGCACTCTCTCTGTTGGAGAAGGTACATCACATTCTACTGTTTCAATATTTTTGTGTAGTGAGCACAAGTTACGTTATTAAAAATAATACTATTGTGATACTATATGATATATCTAATCCAATCATTAATTATTAGGAAATAAAAAAAGCCTCTCCTTGAGTTGATATTTATTTCACTTTTCATAATTTCTCTAAAAAATTAAGTCCATGTGTAGAAAGAAATTGTTCTAATGAAGCAGACAAAAAAAATTTATTATCAATCCGTGGATCTATAAAAATTATTTTATCAATAAACAATGATGTGTCTTAGCATTATTCATTGCTTTTCTCTCTCTACCATGCAGGTCTTTGTCGGATACAAAATTTACAGTTTTTATTCCTCTCGCAAAATTTGATTGAGGGAAACATCGATACATGTCTAGGGAATCTATCTTCTCTTGAATGGTTAGATCTATCTGACAATCAACTAAATGGTGTGTTCTCATTTTCGTTGTTTGCCAACCTCTCCAACTTGTCATGTTGCTCTCTCAAATAACTATCAACTAGAAGTAGAAACTGAATCTCCATCCTGGGTTCCGTCATTTCAATTAACAAGGTTGAACTTAAGTAATTGTCTACTCAACAAACATAGTGGTTGGAGGGTCCCTAGCTTCTTATTTACCCAATATAAATTGAAAACCCTATATTTGTCAAATAGTTCGATTATAGTGAGCAATCCCTTTGAACTTATCAATAATGTTACTTTTCTGCTAATTTTATCAAATAACAAATTTCATAGTCCTCTTTTTGGACTATCCAAAATAAAAGTCTATCACTCGAAATTCTCGACTTATCTGAGAGCCACATTTCCGGAATCTTTCCCAAAATCTAACAATCTTTTTTCCCAATTTAGAATACTTAAATTTGTCTGAAAATGCATTTTATGGCAGTATCCCTTCTTCTTTAGGTGTCCACAAGTCGATAAGAGTGTTAGATCTATCTAGAAATAACTTCAAAGGAGACATGTTTTCTGAGAATTTGAATCTGCAACATATTCAATATTTGTTCCTCCATGATAATTACCTCACAGGATCCATACCAAGAAGCTTATCGAATTGTTCAAGCCTAAAATTGTTAGATGTTAGAAACAATTTTCTCTCGAATGCTATTCCAAACTGGTTGTTTGATCTTCATAACATCACAACACTTCTCTTATCCGGGAACAAATTCAAAGGTTCCATCCCAACTCAAGTCTGTCAAATGCAAAATCTTCACATCCTAGATCTTTCAAATAACAATCTTTCAGGCATAATTCCCAACTGTCTCAACAACATCACCTCTTGGATTAGACCTCCTCCAAGTGATGATCAGTTCTCGTATTACTATGATTTGATAAACTTACTTCGATAGCAGTTACAACTGATTTAATAACCAAGGGGACGTTGTATAATTTTATGGGTGATCCCCTCTCCTTGATGACAGCGATAGATCTATCTATGAATATGTTGTCTGGTCCCATCCCTATTGAAATGGGATATTTGAGAATGCTTCACTCCTTGAACTTGTCGTACAACCACCTAACAGGATCAATTCCAAAATCCTTCCAAAACCTGATGAGTCTAGAGAGTTTGGACCTCTCTTTCAACCATCTCTCAAGTGAAATTCCTCCTCAACTAGCTCAGCTCAATGCGCTTTCAACATTTCGGGTGGCCTGTAACAATCTAACAGGCATCATCCCATCGAGCGGGCAGTTCTCTACATTCAATGAAAGCAACTTTGAAGGCAATCCCAACTTATGTGGTCCAATGGTGGGAAGGAACTGCTCAAGTGGAACATTGCAAACACATCGCTTCACCGATGATGAGGCCAACAAGCCGAGGGTCATCGATAGCCCTGTGATCTACTACTCATTCATCGCAGCATCGTATGCGATCGGATTCTGGGGTGTCATCGCTGTGCTTGCGCTCAAGGAGAATTGGAGGGTCAAGTTTTTCTTAGCAGCAGATGATCTGCTTATGCATGTGGGAGAGGGATTTCGATCCTCGCAAGATGCATACGAAAGTGTATTCGTAAATGATAATGTAGAAATTGATTATGAAGAACTAAAAGTATTATTGTGTACTAGTATTTCAGGGTTGGCTAGATATTTCTGGTTTTAAAAAATTCTGTCATGAAGTCATTTCGACTTGTAGCTTTGATAATTTTGGCAGTCTGGCTAACAGGACTACAGGAGTTTTAAAAAATATTTATAATGATATATAGTGAATTGACCAAAAAAGAATGAAATAAACAAGGCCCCCAGTCGACTGCAGATCATTTCAAAATTAATATGATCTGAGGTATCAGCAGTTGAAGATAGTGACTCATCAAGAACATGTGTCATGACGTGATAGACTGCATTCGGTTGCATGATTGCAAAACTGATTTTAGACAGAAGTTGAGTTTAAAACTGATTCTATAAAAAAGTTCCCTCCACGGCTTCTGAAAAATTCAGATTTTTGACATTTTTTCAAATAAATATGTATATAGTTTTTTGCTATAATTTTTCTATTTGAAAATGTTTTTGAAAAATATAGTCTCCTGCAAACCTAAAAATTGCCTAAACCCATTTCCAAACGGGACCTAAAAATGATCTATGATGGGCAATTGGCACATAGCAGTTGAGCCAAGGAAAATAGGCCCTATTAGAAATTATTTTGTTTTATTTTGAAAGATCTAAATAAAATGATTTTATTGATTACTTACATGTTAATTACATGAGTGTGATAGTTAAGTTTGGTGGCTGGTGGTTTATAGCATTGTTTGTTAATTTGATTTCAAATAAATTTCATCTGTTAGCAACTAGTATTCTTAAAAGGGTTTTGTGCACCAGAAAATTTTCATATCAGTACATACATATAGGATTATCATCAAGACATATTTAGATGAATGACAAGTAACTATGAAAATACTTTAATAAGAATTATATCAATGATTTTTTAATTACTGAAAATTTTTAACTCTTTTATGGACATGTATCAACCATCAAATTGATATTGATAAGATTCCCATCACTATGTATGATATGAAAAATTTCATGTGCACATCTTCATTTGTTTTTCTTATGAACCGAGATTTAGTTAAGTTGGCAAGCAACTCTCATCTCTGTAAAACACTGAAAGAGATCAATGGATCAAATTCTGGAGAACAGTTTTCAAAGCATGTGGAAATTTTTTGCCGGTCGAAATCCGTGTCTCTGTTGGGGTGTTTTAGCACCTCTTGTGCTTCTTTATAGAGAACGAGAGAACAGAATGGGTTAATCAATTGTTCCACCAACTTTTAAAAACAAAAAACAGAGGACTTTTAAAAACCTAAAAACAGAGGCCTTGAGTGTGTTCATTCCCTCTCTCCGGTTGCTTTCATATACATGCACACACACACAAAAACCAGTTCGAGCCTATTAAAAAAAATAAAATTAGAGAAAGAGAGGTCTCATATCCTAAAGACTTATAAAGTATCGAATTTGGGGTGCACCTTAACGGACCATTGCACCAGAGTGGAGTGCAATCTATTTTTCGAAAAGCGTTTTTGCGTGTCTATTATTTTTGTCAGTTTTTTCTAACTCTACTTAATTTTAGTTCTCTTAAAACTTAGGTTATATTTGTTGCAGTTTAAATTTATAGATTATTGGTTATAACTTATAGATTATAGATTATAACTTTTCTGATAAGCTGTTGACATGTTTGTTGTAGCTGTTGAAAAGTAAAGAATAAACAGTTGTAGATGTTTGTTTAAATAAGCTGTAAAATAGCGTTTTACTGTATAATTTGTCAAAAATACCCCTTTCACATGTAGAAGTTAAATTTAATTTGTTTGATAACAGAATGTTGTTTTATTTATAATATAAAATAGTTTTAGTTAATTAATTAATCCTATCAACTTTTAAAAACCAAAAATCAGTGGCCTCGTGTTCGTTCCCTCTCTCTGGTTGCTTTCACACAGAAAAACCAATCCGAACCCACTAAAAAATAAAGTTAGAGAAAGAGAGGTCTTCAATTCTAAAGACTTACAAGGTTTTTGTTAAAATCTTCTCATGAATGCTGCACATTGAGAAGATCAGAGATCGTCTATCTTCGGAGTGGATCACCAGTGGACCATTGTACCAGAGTGGAACGAAATCTATTTTTTGAAAAACAATTTTACACACCTCGATCTATCGCATATTTTTGTCAGATTTTTCTAACTCTACTTAATTTTAATTATGTTGTGATTTTTTTCAAAATTAAAAAACTTGTGTTTTTCCATCAGGCCCACAGTCATAAAAAGAATACAGGGTGGAAGAACCACGGTGATCACTTAAAATGCAGCTTTCATCATTTTGAGACTATATAAATATGAAAAGTACAACTAAACACCAGATGAACATAGTTTATGCCATCTTTTGGTTTTACACATGAGACATTAGCTCAAGTTTAAGACAAAAATTTGTGTTTTGTGTAAATCAGATTTTATCCTTCATCGTGGTGTCTAATGCTTATGCTCCCATTGCATCTTTAGGCGTGTCTCATGTTAATTAAGTTATATCAAAACTGACTATTCTTAAAGGTCTAATGATCGTCCCAAATATATAGAATTTTTAAAAAAAATATTATATATCGATAAATTAGTGAACGAAATTAGAGAATAACCAACATATATTTATATTAAATTAGAACAATGTGGAACACGCCCGTCTACCGATTACTCTTTATTAAAAGTCTCACATGACTTTTCATATCCTAAAGATTATATATGCTTAATTAGGCGAAACATGTAATTCTTTTTCTGCAAGGGCTTATACAAATCATTGGAACATGTATTGCATTTTTTATTTTATGATGATAATTAATATGAAGTATATATTGTTAGAAAATCACTGAAAGTATGAGTTATGTTTATAAAACAATATATGTATATAAACTAAAAATATAATATAGAAAAACACAGAGAAGAAGAACAACTGTATTAGATCGATAACTTTGTTATGTTCTAAAGAAGTTTGGGGCTAGAATTGGACTCTATGTCCTTAAGACAATAGTCGTCCACACTGATGCTCACAGATCTGGCGAGCAACACTTCAAACCACAAGGACAACGAACCAAATCTGTTATCCACTCTCTCTCTGTTTACTAACTATGGAATGGAGACTTGAATGCATCCTGAGAATGTCTATGGCAGTGAATGATTGAATGATTTAAAATGCAGAAAATGGGTGAGATTTATAGGGTAGAAAATCAGTTGAAAAGATTCTTGATTGAAACAGAGTCTAAGGAGCTCCTCTATTCAAACGTTCAATAGTAAGATCGTAACCGTTGATCGGACGGCTCAAATTGCATCCGAGGATTAATACGATCGACAGTTCATATTTCATCTGATCAAAATAATCTCCACCGTCCGATCAAATGGTTACGATGGGCTGTTCGTGCGGATTTTTTGAGACTGTGCGGTTTAAGTGATAGGTTGTCTGATCGAGTTTCCATCGATCGGACTGTCTTTTTTTTATTTTTTTTTAAGGAGAGACCCACAGGTTCTCTAGAAATTTTTTGAAAAATAAAAATAAAATAAGAGAGAGAGACACAGGTGTCTCTTGAAATCCCCTTCTCCATCAACAGAACAAGGAACAAAAAAAAAAAAAAAAAACGAAAATCCATCCTCGTTTCCCTTCTCGACTCCTCACGCAGCTCTCCCTCTGCCATCCCTTCTCCTTGCACGGCCCCCCTTCCAGCACCTCTTCTCCTCACAACTAGTCACCGTCTCCGATCCCGCACCGGCACCATCCTCGCAAAACATTCAATGCAAGTATTTTCTTTAACTTGCCTTTGTATCCCATTATTTAGATCTAGAGTTTTGATTTGTTATGTTATTTGATTATTTTGGGTTTTCTTTTGCTTTAGTTTTAAAAAGGAACTCAAATTTTATTGTGATTTGATTAGTTAGGGTTTTCTTTTGACTTTGATAAAAAACCTAGATAAAGTTCTCCTAAAAAAAAGAAAAAAAAAACGATTGTGCCTATGAATCTCTGACACTGAAAAAGTGACAATCCAGATGAAGTTCTTTAAAATAAAATAAATAAATAAATAAAAGATTGTGGCTATGATGAATCTCTAACACCCATCTCTGCCCAACAAAAGCTTTGATGAATCTTCCATTATTGGGTTTTCAGAAGAAGACACACATTTTTCCCTTACCACTTCAAATAATTTTTTGCCCTGCTCAGTTAAAGAGGGGGATCAATTAATGTTGGTAAGATGGGTGAAGGTGATGAGCCTGTATAAATCATCTCACTTGAACTGATATTTCAAGTTGTAATAAGAACAGAGGAAAGAAAAGTTGCAACAACCTTAAAAAGTGAAGTATATATGCTTAACCAACTACAATTTCAAATATGTTTTTCCTTTTTGATGCACTGATGGCTTTTTTTACTGCATGCTAATGATGTGGAGCTCAAGAGGTCTTTAGGGCTCTGTTTTGATACATTTTATGAAAGGTATTATTTCATGGTAGATGGTGGTGATCTACAACTACAACTCTTTGTGGAGGCATAAGTGGTCTCTGAGTTGGATTGTTTATTTTGAAATTGTGGCTTGATTGATGGAGTAGTTTACAAACACAACTTAAAGAATCTTGACAATGAGTTGAATTTTAAATTCATGTCATCCATGGAGGGCATCAATGGTTGACCTTGCTTCATTTGTCATCTCTGCCTTTTCTTTCCTCTTTATGTTTCTCTCATGCTTGCTGTACAATTCCAGAGAAATAAATAAAGGGAAGAAACACAACCAGTAGAAGAGAGTTCTGTTGGACAAAAGAGAAAACAAAAACTACAAGACCAATGTTGACTTTCAATTTTTAATTTTTCCTCAATTATGCACACCCCCATGTCTTATACAATATGTGGCGCAATCTTTTATGAATTTGATAATGCTTTCCAATATTTTTCATTGCTTATTTTACAAAATTAATATATCGTTATCAATTTTTGCATTGCTTCAGTTCCTATCCTGAGTTGGGTTCTGCATGAATATATGGTTATAGTTGGTGGGAAAAAATTTGATTAATTAAAGATGCTATGGCTAGCTTTTTGTTTACTAATTGAATTATAATCGCGTTGACGAAGAAAGGTAAATAGATAATCTCAGGGAAGTCTAGAATTTTTTGATGACAAAAAAACCATAGATACATAAAATCTCTCGTAAATGTTGTGCATATTTTTCAGAGAGTGAAAGCAAATCCATGATAAATAAAAATTAGGCTTTTCGAGAAATTCTGAAGGAAATTCTGAAGGGTCTTCTTTTGTTCACCTACATAGTTCTCAGTCAGATTCTAAGATATTTAAATCTTGTTTATCATTTAGAACTGATTTTTTCTATAAAACATAATATTTTACTGTAGATAGAAAAACATTCAAAGCATTTCTAAAATTCATCTTTAATAGTTTATCTATACCAATAGATTAAAATGATATGAATCATATTCTCATGGTTCTGGACATTAAACCACTGTTTAAAGATAAACAATGACTTTCAATTATAATAGTAAATATAATATTTCTAGCTCTTGCCCCAGGTACAGGCAGCAATCGTAGCCCCCCATCAGGAAAGGCCCCCAAATATAAAAATACCCACAAAAATTTATTTTTTTACATTTAATCTAATTTATAATCCAAGAGCTATACTCAGAAATTATTTTTTCACACTCCAATTCAACATCTAGAGCTAGTACTAATAGATTAGTCTTACATCAAAATATTATGTATAAGCATTTTCTAAAAACTTTCTTTTGATACAATTAAGGTACCATTTTCTTTTAAATTAGGGTGAATTGCCTAAATACACATGCAGTCTATTCTTGTGCCCCAACCTTTAGAAAAAAAATTTTCGTGCCCCTATAACAAACACTCAAATTTTTTTTTACCCTCTCCCTTAATTCCCTCAATCCCACAAAATTGTAGTTTTTCTCAAAAGTGCATATATATTTTATATAACTTGCAGAACGCAAAATTTTAATTTATGTAAATATTATTTGTAAGTGCATTATTATGCATGTCATGTAAAAATTATAATTTGTAAAACAATAGATAAATATACGTTAATGCATAACTCTTAAAAATATGTTATCCCAATAAATGCATCAAAGTACTTGAATTCATCGAATGTTTACATTCTGACATTTTTTTCCTATCCTAATGAACTAAACTGTTATCTTCCCCTGGATCCTTCTCATGTCTTTCTGGCTAAAATCGATTTAACTATTACACTTTCGAGTCAACAAACGTATTTCATTAGAAAGAAAACGTAATCCAAACTTTATTAGATATTCAACAATTGATCAAACACTCAAATAAATAAAAAAATTAACAAGTGTATACTTTATGACATTATAAGAAACACGCATACATTAATGTATGTTTCTATATTGTTTTACAAGTTACTATTTTTATATGATAAAAGATATATTTATAGATAATATTTATAGAAATTATATTGTGTTATGAAAACATATATGCATTAATTATTCCCGGCCCCAACCCCGACTCTCAAGTCTCACATAATCTAGATAAGATTTTGAATGGACTGCTCTTTGTTTCTTCTCTCCCAATCCACGTAAAAGATCCCAAGTCAATTGACCGGACTTTGTGGAGTGTATGTATATAAAAAAGTTCTTGAGCATGCACTTTATAAATAATAATATTAAAAAAAACACAAATTTAAAGAATTAGTGAGTGTGGGGGGATCGTGTGGTGCTTTGGTGAGACTACTAATTGGGTGTGTGCTCATATGTTGTTGTGTTTTTCATGTGAATGGGTGTGTGGAAGAGGAGAGGAGGGCACTCTTAGACATCAAACACCCTCGATTTAGTAGGTTATAACTCTACTGCACTTGAAGATTGGATTATTGGAGGTGGAGATTGTTGCAACTGGACCGGGGTGACATGTGGTAATTCATCATACCAACATAAAGTCATTGCAATAGATCTTTATGATGTGAGAGGAAGATTTATTTCTAGAGAATGGTATCCGAACGCCAGTCTTTTTGCCCAGTTCATGGAGTTGGGGGAGCTTGATTTGGGTTCTAATGGCATCGCCGGATGGGTCGACCCGCAAGGTATTTTTGAACATTCACTCTCACCATTTTTTATGTTTGAGTGGATGTTGATGATTTTCTCAACTGTCTACTGTTTCAAATAGAAGATATTATAGAGTTTTTCGATGATCAAAACTCATAACTACACAAATCACCTGAATGATCTATCCTTAAGAAATTAGACTGGCCTAAGAAATTGGGTTGGGCTGGTAAAAGAAGGAAAAAAAAGTTGAATTTATACAAGATTAGGGATAAAGTTTTATCATGAGTAGAAAATATTAAGGATGTACCTTTGGCTTTTTAATTTGAGTAATAAAATTTCCAACCATTTACAAAAAAGAAGAAGAGTAAAGTCATTCATGCAATTATTTTTGTAGTTTCTAATATGTTTTAAATTTTTTAAGGTATATTAAATCTATTTTTCATAATTCATAAATATTTTTTATAGGTAAATATTTCATATAAATTTGAATAATTCTTATAGAATAATAAATCTTTACGCTCAAAGAGCAAGACGTGTAGTCTCCTTTAGATTGTTCTATAGCATCAAAGAAACCACAGAAATTAACATAAAAAAGCTAATAAACTCCTAAACTAGGACCATAGTGTGATGCTTATCAATGATCCTCGGATGTTAAAGTCATAAAACACATCTCACATAGATTAATGAACTTTCACTTAAAAATTGATAGTAATTCATATATTACTGTTGGAATCAATGAGATGTCATCAAGTGATGTGTTATTAGATAGACACATGACATAGGTAAAATCATGCATCCGATACATGTCTTTAAACCAAGTTGCAAGCGCACCTATGACTCATTTGCCCATTTGTACAAGCTCGTTCTCCAAGAAGTCCCAAGTCCTTGATAGCCAACGAACTCTGAGATATCACACTCCTACATACCTCGTCATAACACCTCATTGATCTTATACGTTTCTCCGACCTTAACATGTAAGGATAATAATGTGATTGATCACTGTCATTGATCATAAACTCATTAGTCATTTGGCATACATGTCGCGCGGTCTAGGTTATCAATATCATACAGCTCGTAATGTCTCCTGGACACGTGTTCACTTCTGAGATCTTACTCAGATTTATGCACTATAAATCCATGTCAAATTTTAAGTCATGAAGCTTATTCTTTTCATAATAAGTGACAATTCTTGATTCATATGTATTGGGATATATAGAGGTTCAGGGTTTTCACATCTCCAAATGATTTTTATGCACTCTACTAACCTAAACATATTGGATTTATTACATCTTGATATCATTAACTTTCCAAAAATGTTACACCCATGCTTTGACGTTATATGCATTAATTTATAGGGATTTTCTCTTTACGTTTGATCTCCATATAAATGAATACGACCCCAAGCTTAAAAGTGAAGCTAAAAGAGAGATTTTTTTTTATCTTATGACCAAAAGCATGACTAATTTTTTAATCCAATATAATTTGAACAAGAATTCTCATAAGCTATCTTTGTTATTCATTTATGTTCGATGTATTTCGCTTTGGGCATTTCTTGTCGTATGAAATTCAAGCTGAATGCCTACCATTATCGTAAAAATATATATATTTTGAACCAATTAAAATATGACTGATATCATTTCATCATATCTTTTTTTGGTGTTTGAATGGATGAAAATATTATAATTTTTATTAGTTTTGATAAAATTTCAGTTATTTTTTGTTACAAGATCTTTATCTTAAAAAAGAGCTGGGTGTATAAAAACCCTTGACTTCCTCTTCTAACTTGCTTAATTACACTCCATCTATTATCGATAATCCAATAAAGAATTTTTGAGAAACTTTTACATGTTGTTCGTTCAGTCATAAAAGGAAAACAATTTTTGTTAATAATGATTTCCATATATCACGCATATAGGAATCACGCTTTCAACATTTTCAACTTTTTAAAAGTGTAAAAATAACTTTTCATGAATCTAATAAAAATATGTTCTCTTAAAAAAATTAGGGAAAAATCCATACAAACCGCTTGTAAATTGACTGAAATCCATACAATCCCTTGACTTTTTTTAAAATCTATATAACCTCTTAAAAATACTTAGTAAATCCAAATAACTCCCTCAATAAAATTTTCGTTGACAGATAATGAATATTTTATTAATTTTTGTTTGATTAACCCTAAATGAAAACACAATATACAAAAAAAAACCCTACAATGTGTTAAAAATGCAAAAACATCCTCTATAAATGGCAGTTTTACCTTTCTAGATAGGATTTTATAATTTATTTATAGAGGTAAAATTATCATTTTTATAGGATTTTTCACATTTTTAACATATGGCAGGGAGTTTTTAGTATATTGTATTTTCATCTAGGGTTAATATGGATTTCAAGAAAAATGAGGGGATTATATGTATTTCAGTCAGTTTATAAGGGTTTATTTGAATTTTTATCAAAAAAACTAATATCAAATTTACTATAAATATAAATAAAAAATTCGCACTCGTTTTTCAAACATTACTCACTCAACTTCAGTTCATTTATTTACTTTTTTAGTTCATTTTTTAATTTATATAATTATTGATCAATCTCTCTAATATTTTTTTATTTGATGTATATTTTGAAGGGTTTAGAGATCTGCAAAAACTCGAGATGTTGGATCTTAGTAATAATCCTATCAAGCGGGTCGATCCGTGGATTTCAAATATCACGTTCTTGCAAAATCTTGACTTGTCATCTAGTATGATCAAAGAATTTCCATCAGGTAATCCATTGCCAAATTTTTTATCTTGTAAATTTTATATGAATTTATCTTATTCTTTCCTTATTGTAGTTTAGTTTCGCATCTAAGGTCTTGTTTGGAAACGGGTTCAGACAGTTTTTGAGTTTGCAAGAAGCTATTTTTTCTAAATCCATCTCTAAACAGAAAATATATTTCTATGAAAAAATGTCAAAAACCTAAGTTTTTCAAAAGTTGTAGAGAGGCAGCTTCCTGAAAAATCAGTTTTAAACACAGCTTTTATCTAAAAACACTTTTGCAATCGTGCAATCAAACGGGACCTATGTCAATCAAAATACCTTCATTTGTATGCACAAAAAAACCACCTTTATTAATTGTAAATAATGCATAAGTTACTAAATAAAATATATGATTAACATCATTGTAAAATTCAATTATAGTCTAAAATAGACATTCTAGATGTAATATAACTTGACATAAATCAACAAGTTTTCTAGTCACGTGACTATGAAGATGTTGTTAGGCCCCGTGGCATTACTAATCATACGATAACCAACAGGGGTCAAATAAGATAACAAGACTACAAGGAAGTAGTAGCCAATAAAAGAAATGATGCGGAGTACAATATACAATTAAGTCTGTAAATAAAAAAATATATATTATTACAGACCCGAATACACAATTACTGTCCTGTGAGAGTCCAAGTCTAGTCCAGATGCAACCATATGTGTAACACGCACGATTATTAATATATACCAAAAAAGATAGGATTGTTGACAGCCTCGCACTTGCCAACCGAAAGGTGGGGCGCTCCACGCACGAACCACGCAAGAGAGATGCTCTAGCTCCACGCCAACTCAGTCCCTGGTGGATAACAAAACGCAAGGGGTGAGCTACAAGCTCAGTGAGTGGCAAGAATCCAAGCACTATAATAATCATATGATATTGGTTCATCTTTTTTTTTTTTTTTTTTCTTTCCAAAGAAAAGGAATATGGGATGAAACTCAACATATATAAATGTCACGTGAAGACGTGACCTCACTTCACCCTAACCCTCACCTCCAGGGGATGAAATGGGACTATTGGAAACAGAAACCAACCCGCTAACTCCCTTAACCTTCCGGTAGCCCTCTCCCGGGTAGCCCTCTTCCTAGCAACCATCCATGGTAGGTCCGATGCCAAAACAATATTAAAATATACCTTGGGCATCCTACGATGTGGAGGCATAGTCCAGGATAGCTTCAACACCGGGTAGCTTCGACGCGGATACGAGGTAGGGGAGAAACATTCAACGCTCGGAAACTTCAATGCACGACGATACGGGAGGAAGCACTCCAATCTCATCCCCACCTTCACCCCTAGGGTGACGTGGGACTATTGGAAAAGAAATCAACTCGCTAACTCCCTTAACCTTCCGGTAGCCCTCTCCCGGGTAGCCCTCTTCCTGACGATTGGGCCTCCTATGATGTAGGAGCAGAATCCAGGATAGCTCCAACGCCGGGTAGCTTCAACGCGGATACGAGATAAGGGAGAAGCATTCCACACTCACAATACGATCCTCACGGATCAACTATTATCCTCTACAATTACCATTGCTATACAGAATTCCCTTGAATTCTCGCACAGATGCATCCCTTGGATGCGAGGGAAAGAAGCTAAGTCCTCGCATTCAATCATGACAAGACATGATCCTAAAGGCGAGTCATGCACACACCTAACACAGATAGGCCTAACATTCTATCATCATAGCTATCAGATAACAAACTCTAATACAACAACTATCACATGAGAAGTTCGATAACAAGGGAGATACCTGGACCACACGTCCAAATAACCTATGACTAAACCATGTAAATACACACTTTATACAATCCAACATAGGTCCCCTAATAAGCTAGCATAAATGACATGAAAATTTCTATAACATAAGGGGGTACATGAACCATGTGCCCAAATAAGAAAGAAGTAAAGAAATGACTATGCAGAATTAAACCCTAAATCATTCATACAGTTTCACAATATGCACAAGATAATAATGGAACCTGAACCATTGAAACATCAAGTGTATATATATAACTAAGAAAAATCACAAGATATAATTCATTAAAGACTTCAAACAACTCACATGGAATGAGATAAATAAATAGTACAAAATGATAATCAACATAATCCATATATTCGCATGCATTCCAGATAATCTCCACAATCACCTCCACGTCATCTGGTAGCCCTCTCCCAGGTAGCCCTCTCCCTAGCAGCCTGTCCAGGACGATACCAATCACGGGATGACACCTCACAGGGTAGCTCCGACGCTGGGTGGCTTCAACGCACAATGACGCTGAGGTGATACACTCCACACTCGCGGGAAAACACATTGATCAATATGCACCCTACTCCATAACTAGCTACTTGGAATCCATCAGAATTCCCAACAAGTGCATCACGAGAACGCGAGGGAAACAACTTCCTATCCACACTTACTAACATCAATTATGACCTTAAAAACTGATCATACACCCATCTATCCTCAACAAACAGGGCTATTAAATTATTATTACGAACATGAGATAATTAAGCACCCACCAATCTTGTAAACATGGTGTAAAGGACAAGTAGAGGCAAGAGTTATAGCTAACTCAAAGGAGCATATCGATAAGTATGTGCAAATGACCCCTAAAATATGGTATAAAAGGGGTTCTACACAATATACTAGCCATATAGCCCTAGCATGCAATATCTAACACAATAAGGGTGCAAATAAACCCCATGGATGCGCGATGCACGATTACGTGCATCGAACGCATCCCGAAGGGTTGGATCGAACCACTCACTAGTACTTGGATCGCCGCGCATCCGGTCTACGAGATCTGCAAGAACAACCAATGATGCTCCATTAAATATAAATCATCTCGACACATATACAAGCCTTCTTCATGAAGACATCAACTCCTGGTATTGCCCACACCATGCATAATAACTCTTTGACACATATTTATACAAAGATTAGTCCATCTACTACAACCAGCCCCAAACATTAGTCTCCACAGCACAAAATACACATCCAAAAATACTGAAATAAATCACACACATTCTATGATACGTTAGGATCATATTCCATGAAGACATAATAACTTGATAAAATCTCTAAATATCTGAAATAAATTATTTTCAGAAACTGGTCAGTTTCTACGCGAATCTGGATAGTCTATACAAAATATGTTCTAACTTACTACACAGATATCATAATGACACCAAATTTCATATATAACATCTAGACATATATATGACCATATATCATGAAGACATAAGCCTGATAATATGCCTCTATATACTAGATTCACAAGGATCTTGAGGGGACAGAAATCTGCCTTACTTACAACACAAGTCACCACCAATCGTTCATAAACATAAACACCTCATGCAATAGCAATTACACAACACAATGCTCCTCCAACAGCACCCACACATACCCACATTAGCACAAACACACTCACAAAGAGAGAAAGGAATACCTTGGGAGGGAGGAGAAGAGGGAAGCCAAGCTCAAACACACAAATTCTTTCCCTTCTCACTCTTTTCTTTTCTCTTCATTGCTCCTCTTCATCTTGGCTGAAAAACAGGGGAAAATGGAGATAATGTGGGAGATCCATTAGAGGGTCTAGGGGAGGAGGAGAGGGAGAAGATAACACTAACATATGCACAAACCAACTTTGGTCACTTCCTCTTCTTGCCCCTCCTTCACCTTCATGTTCCCCCTTCTCCTACTCCTTTGTGACATTTTTACAAACACATAGGGGGCTGATTAGAGAGGGGGAAAGGAAGAGAACAAGGGATGAGGAAAGAGAGAAAGAATCAACAACAACTATAACAACAACAACAACAATACACACACACACACACCCTTTTTGCACTCTCTCTTGTGCTTCTTCTCCATCATCTTCACCTCCTCCACCCAAGATAACATTCAATAACAAATCAGCCACCATAAACATGCACAATAGCTAGAGGAAACAAAGAGAGATAGAGAGAGAGAGAGGCACCTAGAGTGAAAAGGGAGGAGGTGAGGGGTTTGAACACACTTCCTTCATATTTCCTTTCTTTCTTTCTTCTTCTCTTCTCTCCCTCAGACATTTCAGCTGAACCACGAAATTCCAGCCAAACCCCCTTTATTTCCCCCAAACACATCACTCATTAGTGGGGCAAAAGGACCAAATCGTCCATGACCGGATATTCTGGACAGGCTTCACTAAAACAGTCATAACTTCCTCAATATAGCTCCGAATTGCACAATTCAAATGCCATTGGAAAGCTAAGAAGATTATCTACAGCTTTCATGTTTACACCCAGATCAAATAACATCTCCAGCTATTTCGAAATCTAGGCTAAACATCATACAGGGCTGCTGCCTGGATTTCTCATCTTCGGGGTATACTCGGAAAAACGGCCATAACTTTTGATACACGAATCCAGTTGATCTAATTCCACTTCTATATGGAAGCTATTTCAAAACTGAACATCTCGTGATGATATCGGATTTTTACCTCTTCATCTTGGGCATTAACAAAATTAAATCCAAACATCAATCCAAACTGCATAATTTCTAAAAAGACCTCGAAATGCTACAAAAATTTCCATCTAAACCCAAGTGAACACCAGAACCACAAATATGCAGTTAGATTTTGAAACTGAATGCCCAAACTATTAAAATAAATAAAACGCGATATTTGACATATAAAAAGTGACACAATCTTAACAGATGTAATATAACTATTTTATTTATTTCAATAGTTTACTATGAGGGTTATGGTTTCCAAATGTTTCCAAATGAGCCTCGATTGTAGTGGGGATGCAACACAGCATGGTCTGTGCTTCCCTCCCAATACTTTCAAGTTTCATTCTTGTTAGAAAGGTCTTTTGTACATGAAACTTTTTGTACAAGCATTTTGTTAATAGTAATATAATTTATTTACCATCAAAAAAAAAAAAAAGAAACTATGAGGCAAATAAAAATAGATCTACAAACATTTTCAATGTACATTTTATAGGATGATTTCTTTTCTACCACCTAAGATAATGTTAACTCCTCTTGCTCTCATCTCATTAACCAGTTTTGCAGAAAGTTCCAGCACCTAGTATAATGTGACCTTGAATAGTTTTCACTGACTGATTTTTCTTTGCCCAACAAAAATGTTATAAAAACATTTAAAAAGTCTTCACCGACTGATGAACTACAGTTCAAAATGACAAAGTATATATAATAGAAACATCAATTAAAACTACATGCTCATGAACTACGATGCAAAATGATGAAGTATATACAATTCAATGAATGGGTTGAGATGCATATTGCAAATTTAATCCGATTAATATATGAGATCCCATTTGAATTCCAATTGATTATAACCCCAATAACTTTCGAATCTACGACAAGAAAAAAAAGAGAGTGAACTCTCTGAGTTCTATAGAGTGAGCCCTCGCTCACATTTACAATTTCTTGGTGAAGGGAATTTCTGGTGCCCTGTGCATGAAGGCATGAAGCTAGAAAGAGCAAACAATATGAACTTGAGAGTTTTTTTTAGTGATCCCATCTATGAAAGACATATCACACAATAACTAGAATATCTGCATGTGCGAGAAGTCGTGAAGCAGATCAAGGTAATGCAACCACACCATACATTTTCAAGATCCTTTTCACATTCAGCATCATATAATCTAGGCTTCTCCTTTGGTGGTAATCAAGTAGACAGTGGACTAGAAAAAAGTAAGAGAAGCATGATTACCTTCTTCAGCGCGCCGATCATGGAGGAGTTGTTGCTCCTTTCGAGGGCTCCTTGATCATTCGCCAAGGTCGGGGCACCCTTCTCAAACTCAATGAGGAAGACACACGACTTCTCCATTGAAGGAGGAGAGCCTCCGATCTGAAGGTTTTTTCCACAAATCGGAAGAAGTTGAGAGAGAGAGAGAGAGAGAGAGTGACTTGAACAAAAAACTAGAGATCAAAATCAAACCATCCGAGATTTCATTTGGATTAACATGGGAATGGATGGTATTTGTGGAAAAAATCAGATTGTGAAAGCAATAAAGGGATTCTCACATAAAGATTAAACTCAAATTTCAACATCTACACATTATGCATAAAATGTATATATTTGGATGGTTATTTTTGAAAAGATAATGTTCACCAGATTTTCTAATCACGATTTCTCATTGAAGGAGGAGAGCCTCATATATGAAAGTTTTTTTTGACAAATCGGAGGAAATTGAGGGGGAGAGAGAGAGAGATCAGATTTGATAAAAAAAAACTGGAGATCTGAATCGAATCGTTCTTCATTTGGATTTTAATGGGAATGGATCGAAAAAGTTACCTCAATTTGGAATGTCTGTCTCCTCCTCCGCTGAGAGCCTCGGCTTCAGCCGACACCGCTCGCGGCAGTGAGAGACCACCACCACCGCCGGAGAAGACTTTCTTCATCGCCGCCGCGAATACCGACGCCGCCATCGGTCTCCGGTTCGTGCTCTGCCTCCGCGACCCCGGACTTCACCATGGAGTGGGGGAGTGTCGGGCGGAGGGGCATCGGATCTGGAGGCGGTCGGGGGGAGGAGGTCACAGGTGGAGGCGAAGCAGGGATCCGGTGATCTATGGTCATCATTGCTCTCTCTCTCTCTCTGATTTGGGGGTTTTTGAAAAAGAGTAACCCTAACTGTTATTCACTGATTATTTGATGGGAATGAATCGAAAAAATCCATTTCAATGATTGATAAATAATGTACATGACAGTGGAAACAACAAAATACAGGTCTACGACTACGACACAGAATCAAGAGCTCAAAATCATGCCTATTTATTAACAGAAACCAAGCCAATTTGTAAAAATACAAACTAAACAAAGGAAACTCTGATTGTTAAACTTCCTTTAATTAAAAACAAAAGGGACAACAAATCTTCAGAAAAAGATGAGTTCTTTTCAGGGGAAAAAACCAAAGAGACCCACTTATGATGCTACATATCCATGTAAAGTAGAAAAATGTTTATGAGTTTTCTTCAATGAATTAAAATAGTAAGTTTTAGGCCGGCTACATAATTATTTTTATCTTTTTTTATTTGAATAATTATAACAGCAACAATAATAATTCTATTTTATAAAAATTCACATATGAGGATGTTCATTCATGAAATCTCTTTTTTAACTTCAGAAACTCATTTTGATTACTTGACGTTAAATATTTTTAATTTTTTTTTCTTTCTTTCTTGTCTCTTTGATCGACATATCAATTGGCAAAATGTTCTTTTTTTAAACTTGTTTAACTCTTCATTGATTTTTTCTTTGTTTCATGCATGACCTTTATTTTGAAAATATATATCTCTTCTATGACTAAAAATACTTTGATCAAATACATATAAAAAATTCCTCTTCTAACTTACTAACGCTCTATAATCGAATGAAGAACTTTCTTTTATTAGCTTTTACAACAAGTGAAAATATTTTTTGAGGAATCTAATAAAACTATGCTTCTTAAATAAATTAATATCAAAATTTACTTTAAATGGAAAAATTCTTGTTTTTCATCCTCGTTTGCAAACATTACATGTCGCGCACCTTTATTTATCAGTTCTTTGTGATATAACCACTAAATCTCTCTAATATTTTTTTATTTAATGCATTTTTTAAAGGCTCTTGGGATCTTCAAAATCTTGAACTTTTGGATCTTATTGAAAATTTTTATAAGATGGCCTAATCATTAACTTGTCATATAATATTAAACTAAATATTAGTGCATCAACAAGCAGCACTGTTTTATCATATGCAAATTAAAGAGATATATGCAGGTGTAGGGCGTTCACAGAATCTCTCAATGGTCTGATCACTTGAACACATTAGATTCATAACTTGACATCATTAACTTCCCTTTATTTCGTAGGGAACAATTGCATTTCTAACTTTCTTACAATCCATCAAATAGAGACTTTGTGAGACAATTTTGCAAGGTAGATCATAAAAAGAAAATAATTTCTTATGATGATTATTATGTCATGTAAAGATTAAGTATTAGCTTTTGAAACTTAAATAAAGGTTCCTTTTTTCCCCTTTTTTGGCAATCATTGAAATGAAAAATCTTGATTTGTTGCCCAATGTTATATAATTCATCTAAATAAATATATATATGCCTTGTTGAGAATATAAATGCGATCATCACCATTTTAAAATTCTACATATTGGTGTTTTTTTTTATCATGCACTAAATGAATCCTTTTGGAGGGAATTGCATAAGCCCCCTAATGTAGCTCCATTCTATTCTACCAAAATATTATCTTAACAGCATGCTAAAAAATATTATTTATTCAATTATTACTGTTCTAAATATATAAACTACTAGTTTTCATCTGCGCGATATTTTTGTGTAAACAAAAATATTTTGAAAAGCTGCCTTAAACAAACACCCTCAAGTTTTTTAAACTCATTTATAAACGAGATAATATATCATGTTATATTTATGATATAGTGAGAATTTTAGCAATTATAAAATGTCATTTATAAAATTTATTATGAAGTTATGTGTTACAACCGAAAATGAATGTTTTACATGTATACCCGTCAACCAACCCTATATTGTTAAAAATCTTCTATTTGAAAACTCTAAAACCAACCATATCCCCCATTTTCACATATGTAAGGATTTGTTTTAACATTATTTTCCACACTTTTGTCTCTGTGATGCAGGTCTTTGTCAGATACACAATTTACAAGCAATAAACCTTGGCGAAAATTTGATTGTGGGCAACATCGATACATGTCTAAGGAATCTATATTCTCTTGAAAGACTACTACTATCTGACAATCAATTAGATGGTGTGTTCTCATTTTCCTTGTTTGCCAACCTCTCCAACTTGTCAACCGTTGATCTCTCAAATAACTATCAACTAGAAGTAGAAACTGAATCTCCATCCTGGGTTCCATCATTTCAATTGGTTTATTTGATCTTAAATAATTGTGTGCTCAACAAACGTAGTGGTTGGAGGGTCCCCAGCTTCTTATTCACCCAAAATAAATTGAGAATCCTAGATTTGTCAAATAGTTTGATCATAGTGAACAATCCCTTTGAACTTGTCCATAATGGTATTAATGTGCTAATTTTAGCACATAACACATTTCATAGCCCTCTTCTTTGGAGTGTCCATAACAAAAGTATATTACTCGAAATTCTTGACTTATCCGAGAGTCACATTTCTGGAATCCTTCCGCAAAATCTAACAATGTTTTTTCCCAACTTACGCTCCTTAAATTTGTCTGGAAATGCTTTTCATGGCAGTATCCCTTATGTGCACAAGTCAATAGAGGTGTTAGACCTATCTAGAAATAACTTTACAGGAGACATGTTTCCTGGGGATTGGAATACGCAACATATTCAATATTTGATCCTCTATGATAATTACTTCACAGGGCCCATACCAAGAAGTTTATTAAATTGTTCAAGCCTAAAATTGTTAGATGTGAGTAACAATTTTCTCTCGGATGCTATTCCAAGCTGGTTGTTTAATCTTCCTAATATCATATCACTTTTCTTATCTGGAAACAAATTCAAAGGTTCAATCCCAATTCAAGTGTGTCATATGCAAAACCTTCACATCCTAGATCTTTCAAATAACAATCTTTTAGGAACAATTCCCAGTTGTCTTAACAACATCACCTTTTGGATTAGACCTCCTCCAAGTGATGATCAGTTCCCGTATTACTACGATTTGATAAACGTTACTGAGATAGCAGTTACAACTGATTTAATAACCAAGGGGAAGTTGTATAATTTTATGGGTGATCCCCTCTCCTTGATGACAGCGATAGATCTATCTATGAATATGTTGTCTGGTCCCATCCCTATTGAAATGGGATATTTGACAACGCTCCACTCGTTGAACTTGTCACACAACCACCTAACGGGATCGATTCCAGAATCCTTCCAAAACCTGATGAGTTTAGAGAGTTTGGACCTCTCTTTCAATCATTTCTCAGGTGTAATTCCATCTCAACTGGTTCAGCTCAACAAGCTTTCAACATTTCGGGTAGCCTACAACGATCTAACAGGCATCATCCCATCGAGCGGGCAGTTCTCTACATTCAATGAAAGCAACTTTGAAGGCAATCCCAACTTATGTGGTCCAATGGTGGGAAGGAACTGCTCAAGTGAAACATCGCAAACGCATCGCATCATTGATGATGAGGTCGACAAGCAGAGGGTCATCGATAGCCCGGTGATCTACTACTCGTTCATCGCAGCATCACATGCAATCGGATTCTGGGGTGTCATTGCTGTGCTTGCGTTCAAGTACAACTGGAGGGTCAAGTTTTTCTTAGCAGCGGATGATCTGATATATGCATGTGGGACCGGGATTTCAAGCCTCGCAAGATGCATACGAAAGTGTATTCGTAAATGATAATGTACAAATCGATTATGAAGAACTAAAATATCATTGTGTGCTAGTATTTCAGGGTTGGCTTTTTTTTCATAAACTACTGGTTTTTTAAAATTCTCTGTCATCAACTCATTTCCGACTTAGCTTTGATAATTTTGAAGTCTGGCTAACAGGATTATTGGCGTACTAAAAAATATTTATAAAGATATCTAGGGAATTAACCCAAAAGGAAATGAAATGAACAAGGCCCCCAGTTGACTGCAAGTCATTTCAAAATTAATATGATCTGAGGTATCAGCGGTTAAATATATTGACTCAGTGACTCATCAAAAACATGTATCAGAACACGTGGTTGCATGATTGCAAAACTGAATTTATACAAAAGCTGAGTTTAAAATTAATTTTGTAGAAAGCTGTGTCTCTATAGCTCTTGAAAACTTAGGTTCCTCTAAGAATAATTCAAAAGACAACCAAGCACAAAATCACTTTATCCTTATTTATACTCACTTATGTCAGAATAACTGTATACCTAAGAATAAATTATATTCTATATCCAAACTGGGGTTAGAAGTAAAAAGAGCTCTTTTTTTCTCAACCATCAAAATCTTTATCCATAAACCAAATAATGGAATATAATTGTTACAAAAACCCCCTCTTAACATGTAGGTAGAGGTGTTCTCTCTCCAACGACTAATAAACAGTCACTGGTTTTTTTTGCCCCTTCACACTATCACAAAACACTTTAAGCACCCACTCCCAACAAAAATCCAACATTGAATTTGGAACCATTTCAGGTAAATATGTTTGTAGTTTTTTGTTGCATTCCTCCTTTTTGGAAATGGATTTAAGAAAAACAGCCTCATACAAATCCAAAAAGTGTCCAAATCGATTTTTCAATGGGGCCTAAAAAGGATCTGCGGTAGACAACTTGCGGAAAGCACATGATGGTGTTTTTTTTTTTGAATTGATTTTGGAAAAACTGGATTTCCCAAAATGGAATACGTTGATTTATTTTTTTGAAAAAGTGGGAATGAATTTAATGAGAGAGGAAAATGTGAGATTTAAATTAGGGTAGTATTGTATTTTGCATCTTTAACTTTTTTTAAAAAGTCAAACAAACAACCAATGAGGGAATAACACCTCATGGACTTGTCAATGGGGTCTAAATAGTGGGGTCTGTGTAGCAGGGACGTAGAGGAGTGGGGCAGTTTAAGACAAATTAACTTGATGTTATTGTGTTGTGTACAATGCCCCAAGCCAATGAAAGTATAGAATGATATTAATATACTACATAATCAAAATGAAAAGCATAACAATGTACTAATAACAATGTAATCATAAAACTTATACTTTTCATTACTAATCAAACCTCCATAACTAATTTAACATATAACCTAGGTTTACATAACATTGCACAGTCACCTACAGTCAGAGATAACAGTGCGTGAGGCCACGAGGCACACTCCGCCCTCCGCACACGTCCGAACACTCCGTGCAAGTTGTTAATGCGCTCCGCATGCAATCGAACACACCGAGCACGCACCCGCAGTCTCGTAAGCCGCTTGTGCAATCAAGAGCGCACCGACACGTCGACCCCGCGCCCCCTAAGCACACCCGCATCTACCAGCGCCACCCACTCCCATCATCAGCCACAACTCTTACGTGTTCCTTTCCTATTCCTCAATGTGACATACCCACAAACGGGTGGCGTGTACACATACTTAACACACAACCCTCAAAGGTGTGCTCCTCTCCCTCCTCTTCACTTGCATGCACACACACAACAACAACCACAAGGCAGCGGATCCTCCACTCCTTCCAACCTTTCTCTCCCTCTCCACAACCTCCTCTCATTCTCCACCTCGAACAGGTTGAACCACACAAAAGAGAGAAGAAGAAGAACAAGGGGATGCGAGAGTTTTTTTTTCGCGGGTGGGAGGGGAGAGAGGGGTCTATGGATTTTTTTGGGGGAGGTTTTATTTAAATAGGAGGGTATAATAGGTATTTTAAATGACAGTTAGGGGTCTGTTAGTAAAATGGATCCAAAGATAATAGATTTTGAGGTCTAAAAATTTATTATTAAGGTAAAATATTACAAGAACTAATCATTAATGTGGAGATACACTGATTGACCTCTAATTAATTTTCCCTTGTTTTAATAACACATGAACATGGTATTTAACAACCTCATAATAAGAAAAAGTATTCATAAAACAAAAGGAACACCATTTTTTTTGGGCATACGAACAATTATATAGTTATAAAATAAGCTCATACATTAACTTTCTGCACAATACATTTTTCAATGAGAATAATTCAACACACGATCAAATAAAAAATTATTTTATTTTTGTTTGTACTATAATAATTATAAACCACATAATAACTTAATTATTTATTAAAATAAAGGCTTAGAGATTGTGAGCACATTGTACAGTATCATTTTGCGGTTCAACATTTGGTATGAAACCTACTACTATAGGACCAAAATCCGTTCTTTTTAAGACCGGGCCCGATTTCATCCTAGGCCCTGGTTTGATCAACATGATAGCCCGTTCTGATCATGTGGGCCTAAAATAGGCCTGCCAGCTCTCAGGCAGATCTGAAGCTGGGGCCTGGCCCATCAGGCTTGATTATCTAGTTCGGGCCTATTGGCCAGAAAAGCCTGTGTGCCTGCCCAGGTTCGGGGGTTGGGCTTTCTTTCCACAGACCGGGTCAGTCCTGTCCGGCCCGTTGCCAAAGCCTAAATGTACTTATCATATGAAAACAGATTCGATCTTTTTATTTTATTTTTTTTTTTTTTTTGAAATCTGGTAGACCATATATTACTTTCCAAGAGAGTTACATAGGTCTGAAAAGAAAACAAAGACTAGATAAAACCCAAGGAGGTAAGGGTGAAAGACCCAAGAGGTTTGGGCACTGTCATCCCCTCCTGCCTTAGAAAAATCAAAACAAAGAAGCAGGTTGGGGGGGGGGGGGGGAGCGGGTGGCGTGTACACATACTTAACACACAACCCTCAAACGTGTGCTCCTCTCCCTCCTCCTCTTCACTTGCATGCACACACACAACAACAACCACAAGGCAGCGGATCCTCCACTCCTTCCAACCTTTCTCTCCCTCTCCACAACCTCCTCTCATTCTCCACCTCGAACAGGTTGAACCACACAAAAGAGAGAAGAAGAAGAAGGAGAAGAAGAAGAACAAGGGGATGCGAGAGTTTTTTTTTCGCGGGTGGGAGGGGAGAGAGGGGTCTATGGATTTTTTTTGGGGAGGTTTTATTTAAATAGGAGGGTATAATAGGTATTTTAAATGACAGTTAGGGGTCTGTTAGTAAAAGGGATCCAAAGATAATATATTTTAAGATCTAAAAATTTATTATTAAAGTAAAATATTACAAGAACTAATCATTAATGAGGAGATACACTGATCGACCTCTAATTAATTTTCCCTTGTTTTAATAACACATGAACATGGTATTTAACAACCTCATAATAAGAAAAATTATTCATAAAACAAAAGGAACACCATTTTTTTTTTGGACATATGAACAATTACATAGTTATAAAATAAGCTCATACATTAACTTTCTGCACAATACATTTTTCAATGAGAATAATTCAAAACACGATCAAATAAAAAATTACTTTATCTTTATTTGTACTACATGTAATATGGATGACTACCATTGACTTTGTCATCACTTATCCTAAAGGATTAGATTTAAACATTTGACTTTGTAATCACTTATCCCAATTAGTTGGACTCAACCCTTTTGACTTTGTAAAGAATTGATAAAATCAAATCCTTCTAAATCTTGTTTGTTATTATCTTCTAATGCCTATAAATATAGGCCTGGATTGTATTCATTAATTAGATCAATTAAGAAGATAGTAAATGCAAAGCTTTCCATTCCTATCTCTCTAATATTTATCTTTTGATTGGTATGTTGAATATTATTCTTTTACTTAGATTTATAACACTACAATAATTATAAACCACATAATAACTTAATTATTTATTAAAATAAAGGCTTAGAGATTGTGAGCACATTGTACAATATCATTTTGCGGTTCAACATTTGGTATGAAACCTACTACTATAGGACCAAAATCCGTTCTTTTTAAGACCGGGCCCGATTTCATCCTAGGCCCTGGTTTGATCAACATGATAGCCCGTTCTGATCATGTGGGCCTAAAATAGGCCCGCCAGCTCTCAGGCAGATCTGAAGTTGGGACCTGGCCCATCAGGCTTGATTATCTAGTTCGGGCCTATTGGCCAGAAAAGCCTGTGTGCCTGCCCAGGTTCGGGGGTTGGGCTTTCTTTCCACAGACCGGGTAAGTCCTGTCCGGCCCGTTGCCAAGGCCTAAACGTACTTATCATATGACAACAGATTCAATCTTTTTATTTTGAGTTCTATCACAGTTAGATTTTTTTACAATTTCAAATGTAGTTCAATATGTTCATTGTATCGAGGTATATGCTTCTGTTGATTTTTTTATTTTTTATAAATAATATCATTTAATTCATTTGAGTATATATTTCATCTTTTATAAAAATACATATATCATTAGATGATGTATATTAGACTATAAAATGAATTATGTATAACATTTTATTTGCATTTTCATATACTTTGGGCTGTCAGTTGAGGGTATCTCCTCTCCTGTTATTCTTGATTTTCATCATTTTTTCTTTTTAAGGTTACCAATTTATCATTAAGTGAAGATTGTGATATATAACAGAAGAGAGAGGTGATTATGTACTTATTTTTCCTTCAAAAAAATAAAATAAATTAATGTAAAAGTATCACCTTACTATGCCAGTGGATGAAAGAAACTGTATAAATAGTAATCCATCTCTCTATTTAATTAGTTAAATCACTGTTTTATTTTATATTTAAATGTAAATGTTGATACCGTGATTTCATTACTGAATTCGAAATAAAAGTCCAATTAGGTGAGAGGAAAAAAGAGCTACAAAAAATAGCAGAAAAGTCATCGATTTCCCCATTAGAAGAGATATATATCTTAGGATCTGTTTAGATATAAGTTTAGATAGATTCTGCATTTGAAAAACTAAAAATTTTCAAACTCAGTTTTAAACACATTTTCAGTGTTTAGCTTTTCAAACCACAATATTCATTTTTAGACAAAAAATCTTATGGTTGAAAATATAATAAAACATAACTTTTCAAAAGCCGAGTTTGAAACATAAGATTCTAAAAATATCAGTATTTCAACTTCACATCCAAACACCCTTAGAAAAACACGACGTACAGCCTCGTCACGCATCACTCCATCACTCCACGAACTTGTTAAATCAGTACTGTTTCATTAACAAAAAGAGGCATTTTAGTAACATAGATATTTTCAAAAGTTTGTTATCAAATTATATTATAATATCATTTCATTGTCAATGGGGACCATAAAGACTGAATACCTAAAGTGTGTGGCACCTAATTATGCTATATAATCTTTTTATGAATCTTTTAATTTTGCATTGTAGCCACTTGATGCCTCTCACCGTGCAACAAATATTTGGAGATTAATGTAATCCAAACGTGTAAGACTTCGTCAAAAAATAATGGAATTTATTATTCCAAATTTAATTAAAAAAATAGTATTTATATTAAAATGCGCCAATTTTTGCACAAATTTTTTATATTAAAGCCCAAAATTTATGTTTTAAAATCGATTCATTCATTGAACAAAAAAAAAAATGGTTTAAGAGTCATTAGTTCGACAATTGGGTTAACCGAATCTAAATCATATAATTATTATTGAATATTTAAGACATAAATTTTAATGAACAATAAAGATGAAAAAAACAAATGGTAGAATGTGGGAACCAAAATCTACAATCTGCCTTCCTTTTGAACTGATTTCTTGAAGATTCTTTGGGACGATAAGGCTACCTCAAATTTGGAAAAGCTAAACTCTGCCTCTCATCTAACCCCTATCTATCCCAGCTATTGTTATTGATGTATTCAATAGGGCTGACTAGTCTTTCAACACTATTGCAAGTTTGATTTCTCAATTTTTGTGAATGTGTACAATGCCATGCATTTTGAAAAGTTAATTGAAATAGGAAATTTATCAAGGAAAAAAAAATGAAAGGTAGAATATGACCCCATTAGAGATGCTCTTAGATCTAGTCAAGAACAAAGACTAGTCAAGATCAAAGACTGTGTTTTATTTCCCCAACCCCAACTCTCACGTTAACGACTCTATATTAGATTTTGATTGGACTAGAAAATTTGTCCTCTCTCCTGGCCCCAATTAAAATTTAAGGACTCCAAGTCAATTAAAAAAAAAAGGACTCCAAGTTAATAAAATTAAGTTCACACATCAACCCTATGCACCATTAGGGATTGTGATCACATCCATGCAACATCATTTTGCGGTTCAACATTTGATCTGAAACCTACAATTCAGACCTGTAGGATCAAAATCCGATCCGTTATGAGACCGGCCGAATCTCATTCTAGGGTCGGGGTTTGATCCACATGCCAGTTCGTTTTGATCCCCAGGGCCTAGGGAAAATGGTGGTTCTATTTGAGCTCTTCAAATCTTTAAGTATACCCCTTTCAAATGATTGTAATTTAGAAGATATAATTAAATTTGTTTGACTTGTGCTCTTTTTAAATGATTTGAAGCTCGGGCTTGGCCCATCAGGCTTGGTTAGGTGGGAGTCTGCAGGACACAGAATTGGGTTTTACCTAGGCCTGTCAACGGGTAGGGTCCGGGTCGGGTCGGGATGGACCTGGACCCTGGACCCGGACCCGACCCGTTTGATTAGCGGGTCCTTCGGATCGGGTCCACATCGGGTCTCGGGTCGGGTCGACCCATTACCAAAAGTAAGCCAGACAAAAAGAGATTGAGAAACTTCTCAAAGGCCTACAATGGCTTCATTTTTTTTCTCTTTTCGATAGAGTGTAATATATTATAAATAGTTCTTCACTATTTTAATTTTTTAATGTTTAATAAGATGACATTTGAAATACGGTTTAGATTATTACGCTTTTACGTGAAGTTAAAATATTATAAAAATATTTCAAATGCTTAAAATTTTAAACGAGTATTCAATATTTAGTTATAAATGTTTGGTTGAATCATGAATATTGGGTTGGATCATAAATAAAAAAAATTATAAAGTATTTGGGTTGGGTCAATCGGGTCCATAGGATCGGGTCAGGGTGGACCCAGACCCGACCTGTTTTCATTGTCAGGTCTTTCGGGTCGGGTATTTATGCCTTCTATCGGGTCGGGTCCGGGTCGACCCACGACCCGTTGACAGGCCTAGTTTTACCCAATTTGGTCCTGTTGGCCTAAAAAGCCCGTGTGGCTGACCAGGGTGGTGGTTGGGTTAGTCCTGTTTGGCCTTTTATTGAAGCCTTACCCCCGTGTGAATAGATAATTAAGTTATTATGAGGTTTATGATTATTCTACTATAAATAAATATAAAATAATTTTTTGTTTGATTGTGTTTTAAATTATTCTCGTTAGAAAACGTAATAATAAAGTTTTTGTTGTTTTGATAAAATATGAATAAGGTATGGATAAAAATTTATAAAATGTGAAAAATGATGAAGATTGATTTATAAGAGGTGATGATAATTGATTTGATAGTGGGTTCACATGTTTTTTTGAATTGAATAATCAAGAATAACTTAATTTCAAGCCCCCGTTTGGATATAGAATAGGATTTATTCTTGAGTATTTATTCATCCGAGCATAAGTGAGTATAAATAAGGATAAAATGATTTTGTGTTTGGTTGTGTTTTGAATTATTCTCATTGGAAATCGTAAGAATAAATGTTTTGTTGTTTAGGTAAAATGTGAATAAAGTATGGATAAGGATTTATAAAAGGTAAAAAAGTAATGATAGTTGATTTGACAGATGATTTATAAGAGGTAATGACAGTTGATTTGACAGTGGGCCCACTTATTCTTTGGATAGAATAACCTAGGATAAATTTTATTCTAGGGGTTTATTAGAATCCGTATACCACTTTATACCAGTTTATTCTGGCACACTTTATCTATGTTTATCCGAGTTTTCCAAACACAAAAAAAAATTTATCCGAAGTTATCCGGGGTTATCCGGAACTTATCCGGTATCCAAACGGGGGCCAAGGGTTAGCTGAAATCCATATACCACTTTAAATAGTTAATTCTGGCATACAGATTTTCAGTTATTCAAGCTATCAACATCCATAATGAGGTTATTTCAACTAATTCTAACTTATTCCTAATCTATTATCGAATCAAACATGAGCTAAATATTTCTATCATATGTACCTTGATAGCCCTCTCCACTAACTGTATTGAGGTATATGCCTATGTTAAAATTTGTTTTATTTTTTTATAAATAATATTATTCAATTAATTGAAGTATATATTTTGTATTTTATGAAAACACATTGTACATATAGTTAAGTCTAATGAAGGAAGGTCAATGACTATTTTTAATTCTCCCAACCCAAACTCTTACGTTAATGTCTCCACATGAGATATGGAAACTCCAAATCTCATATTTTATTAGACGTATTTTAAAAAAAGAAACAGTATTAGAAACTCCAAAAAAAAATTTGAGGATGATCGTCCCCAATATTTTAGTTTCTAATTACATTCCTTCCTACCAAGATCTCTATTATATAGTTCATCATGGCTTCAAATGGGCTCCCTTAGCATCATAATTTTTTAAAGATGTTTGATTTATATCCATTTCCAATCCTAAATGCAGTCTGCACCATTTTATAGTTTTTTTTTAAAATAAAATACCTAGCTTAGAGGTATACATTTTTATAAAAAAAAAAAACATATAGTTCAATTAATTGTATAAACTCATTTATAAAATATATAAAAAATAATTCTAACGATGTGTATACCGCATTAAAGCGGGTGTAAGTGACTAACAACGTATATAGGACTGATACAACGCTCTTTCAAACACCTTTGGGCTTTCAAATCAGGCTGAACTTGGGCTTATGACAATCAAGCTTCCATCACTTATTAAAAGATTATGTAATCCAAATATTAACCAATAAAAAAACTCATTCCATTTTAAAGTGATACATGATGACATGTCACATTCTTGTTAATTTATTTAAAGCTAAAAATTAGGGAAAAATCCTATATAACCCCCCACAAACATATGAAAATTCAGATAACCCCTGCTTTTTCCCAAAATCCAAATAACCCCCCCCCCCCCCCCCCGTGTTTAACACAAAATAAGAATATGCTTGGAATATTCCGTTATCCTAACCCAAACAAAATGCAATAATTCAAATAACCCCCTGTAAACTAGGAAAAACACAAATAACCTCCTCACAATTATATTTTTGCCCCTCTAAATAACCCAAATTAAAAATTTCGAACTTCAAGGAGAAGATGGAGAAGGAGGAGGAGGAAAAGAAGAAGAAAATGAAGGGGATGTTAGGTTTAGATTTGTTTAGGTGAAGAAGAAGAAAGAGGAAGAGGAAGCGGAAGAGGGGGGTGTTAGGTAGAAGAGGAAGAAGATGAAGAAGGTGAAGAAGAGAACTTTAGGTTTAGATTTGTTTAGATGAGAGTATAAAGGTAAATTTACATAGTTGTGTTAGATTTAGATAACTCATAATTATCATAACTGACAGAAGGGGTGATTTGTATTTTAGTTATGTTTATGGAGGGTTGTTTGGATTTTGAGAAAAGCGAGGGGGTTATATGGATTTTCAAATGTTTGGGGGGGGGGGGGGGGGTTATATGCATTTTTCTCTAAAAATTAAATCACTGGATCAATACATTTTCTAGCATGCAATTTGAGCAACTAAAATGGGGCTCCAAAATGAAGATTTGAAGACTGGTTGAGAGCTTCCAGATTTAATGGAGCTTCATTTTGAAGACTTGAATAGTTTCAATGGGGCTCCAAAATGAAGATTTGAAAATTTATGCAACGTTTAAGAATAGTTTTTTCCCCTCTATGGTTAAAATTGTGTCTTTAAAAAACAAACTTAAATAAAAAAACGAAAATGAAAAGAAATAATAAAATGAAATGAGATGATATGATATATATTTTTAAATCATATTTTTTAAGATATAATTGATTAGTATTTGTATTATTAATATTGATTTGATTCAATTAATACATACTTTTAATTATTTACTAAAATACTATTTATGTTAACATATTAGCTTTCGGAGAGAAAATATTTTTTTAAATAGAATATAAATGAATATATAGATGTTAGGATTCGTGTTTGTAATTAATGCTGTGCTATAAAAAAATATCTTTTAGTTTTTAGAATATCACATGCTCTTACTAGATCTAGAATTAAATTTTATTAATGAAGGAATAAAAAATGGTGGGTGTTGGGTGTCCAGATTAATCCTTCTTTAATTGTTGCTGGGTCTGATTGTTATTGTTTTTGCCAACCGGAGACCAAATAACAACTTTATTATTGTTTTGGGATTGATTAATACTTAGAAATTTATTTCATTCTGTTTTTATGTTTTTAATTATATATTTGTATTGTTTTGCAGGTTTAATTGAAGAGATGGTCAGATGGGAGAGCGAGGAGAGGCATGTATGCTATAGTAATAGTATATGTAGATCCAAAATAAAAGGCTTGTTTGGTTGTTCTCTTCCCATCTTGTAATCGAATGAATATTAGTAAACTTGTTCTTAAGTAAACATTTTTGGTTGACTTTTTATTATTATTATAAATAATATTAATACTTAAATTTATCTAGAGATCTTGTTATGTATTCTTAAATATAGTTTCAATTTGGGATGCGTGAAGAGATACACATAGAACTGTGTGAACTAATAGATGTCGGTGCATTGATGTAAATGTATTTAAGATTTAGAGCTCTTATCATAGAGAACATTTAGAGCTCTTATCTATTTAAGATGTCGGTGCATTGATTTTCACATTAAATTTTAATTAAAGTGAGATTAATTTTTATTAAAAATGGTTGCCATTATTGGCCAAAGAGCTGAGATTCCTGATTAATCATAGAATTAGAGTTATATAGTTAATTAAAAACTAAGTGAGAATTTGCACCATACAGAATCCTAAAATATCAAAAGAGAAAAATAATATCAACCCTCATAATATCTCTTTAACATATGCAACATGTGGGCAGATTGTCCTTTAATCAGTGATCATAATTGTTGTTGTAATGACACATGAACAATGGTACAACAACCGCGTAATACAAAATAATCTTCATAAAATAAAAGTAACACAATTTTTTTTAAGGCTCCTGAAACAATTACATAGATAATAAATTTAAGTTCATACATCAACCCTCTGCACCATTAGGGATTGTGATCACATCCATAAAATATCATTTTGCGGTTCAACATTTGATCCGAAACCTACAATCCAGACCACCCGTTCCAGACCTGTAGGACCAAAATCCGATCCGTTATGAGACCGGGTTGGATCTCATTCTAGGGTCGGGGTCTGATCCATATGCCAGCACGATTTGATCTTGTGGGCCCTAGGGAAAGTGGTGGTTCTATTTGAGCTCTTTAAATATTTAAGTAGGGCACTGATACACGCAGTCCATTTTACAGCCCCATACACTAAGATAATTTAGTATATCTTAGTATATGGGTCCTAACATAGTATATGACCCAATTTTTTAATTATTTTTTTATTATGAAAAAAGTACGCTAATGTATCTTAATATACTTCATTTCATATAATAGCATACACTTTAAAAATTAAGTGTATGATTTTAAAAAAATCATGGGCTATAAAACGGGTTGCAAATGATGCTGTGTATATCTTTTTCCATTTAAGTATGCTCCTTTCAAATTGATTGTAATTTCGAAAACCCATTTAAATCTGTTTGATTTGTACATCTTTTTAAATGATTTGAAGCTCGGGCCTGGCCCATTAGGCTTGGTTAGGTGTGAGTCCGCAGGAGGACACGGGCTTGGGTTTTACCTAGTTTGGTCTTTCTGGCCAAAAAAGCCCGTGTGGATGCCCATGGTGGTGGTTGGGTCAATCCGGTTTGGCCTTTTATCGAAGTCCAATCCCGTTTGAATAGAGAATTAAATTATTATGAGGTTTATGATTATTCTAGTATAAAAAAATATAAAATAATTTTTTATTTTATTGTTTTTTAAAATATTATGGTTGGAAAACGTAATAATAAAGATTTTTGTTATTTAGATAAAATGTGAATAAAATGTTGATAAAAAATTATAGAAGGTAAAAAATGATGACAGTTGATTTATAAGTGGTGTTGAGAATTGAGTTGATAGTGAGCTCACATATTCTTTTGAGTTAAATAATATAGAATAACTTAATTATAGGGATTTGTTGTAATCCATATACTATTTTATACAAGTTAATTATGGTATACAGATTCTCATTTATTTCAGCTATTCAACATCCATAATGAGGCTATTCCGACTAATTCTAACTTATTCCAGGTCTATTCTCGAATCAAACATAGGTTAAATGTGCTTATCATACGTACCTCAATAGCCCTCTCCACTAACTGTATTGAGGTATATGTCCATGTTGAAATTTGTTTTATTTTTTATAAATAATATTATTCAATTCATTGGAGTATATATTTTATATTTTTTTACTTCATTGGATGAGGTACGTAGTTAAGTCTAATCAAGGTCAAAGACTATTTTTAATTCTCCCAACCCTAACTCTCACGTTAATGTCTCCATATGAGATCTGGAAACTCCAAATCTCATATTTTATTAGACGTATTAAGAAAAAATGAAACCATATTAGAAATTCCAACAAAAAAAAAATTGCAAGAATGATTGTATTTTAGTTACTAATTACATTCCTTCCTATACCAAGATGTCCATCATATAGTTCATCATAGCTTCAAATGGGCTCCATTAGGATCATAATTTTTTAAAGATGTTTGATTTACATCCATTTCCAATCCTAAATGTAATGTGCACCATTTTATAGTTTTTTTAAAATAAAATACCTAGCTTAGAGGTATATATTTTTATATAAAAAAAACATACAGTTCAATTAATTGTATAAACTCATTTATAAAATATATAAAAATAATTCTAACGATGTGTATACCTCATTAAAGCGGGTGTAAATGACTAACATCGTATATAGGACTGATACAACGCTCTTTCAACCACCTTTGGGCTTTCAAATCAGGCTGAACTTGGGCTTATGACAATCAAGCTTCCATCACATATTAAAAGATTATGTAATCCAAAAATTAACCAATAAAAAACCTCATTCCATTTTAAAGTGATACATGATGACATATCACATTCTTGTTAATTTATTTAAAGCTAAAAATTAGGGAAAAATCCTATATAACCCCTCACAAACATATAAAAATTCAGATAACCCCTGCTTTGGAATATTCTGTTATCTTAACCCAAACAAAATGCAATAATTCAAATAACCCCCTATAAACTAGGAAAAACACAAATAACCCCCTCACAATTATATTTTTGCCCCTCTAAACAACCCAAATTAAAATTTTCGAACTTCAAGGAGAAGATGGAGAAGGAGGAGGAGGAAAAGAAGAAGAAAACGAAGGGGATGTTAAGTTTAGATTTGTTTAGGTAAAGAAGAAGAAGAAGAAGAAAGAGGAAGAGGAAGCGGAAGAGGGGGGTGTTAGGTAGAAGAGGAAGAAGATGAAGAAGGTGAAGAAGAGAACTTTAGGTTTATGTTTGTTTAGATGAGAGTATAAAGGTAAATTTACATAGTTGTGTTAGATTTAGATAACTCATAATTATCATAACTGTTAAGACTGTATCATTTTTAAAGGTCAAATATCGCGTTTTATTTATTTTAATAGTTCGGGCATTCAGTTTCAAAATCAAACTGCATATTTGTGGTTCTGGTGTTCACTTGGACTTAAATGAAAGTTTTTGTAGCATTTTGAGGTCTTTTAGAAATTATGCAGTTTTGATAGGTATTTGGATTTAATTTTGTTAATGCCCAAGATGAAGTAGTAAAAATCTGGTTTTATCATGAGATGTTCAGTGTTAAGTTAGATTTCATACAAAAATGGAATTAGGTCAACTGGATTCATGTATCAAAAGTTATGGGTGTTTTTCCAATTATACCCTGGGGATATGAAATCCAGGCAGCAGCCCTGTATGATGTTTAGCCTAGATTTCGGAATAGCTGGAGAGGTTATTTGATCTGGATGTAAATATGAAATTTATAGATAATCTTCTTATCTTTCCAATGCCATTGGAATCGTGCAATTCGGAGCTGTATCGAGGAAGTTATGGCCATTTAAATGAAGGCTGCGCAGAGTTTTAACTCCGAGGACAGCTCGGTCTTTCACTTCTCTTTTGCCTATTTAACCACCCCCATGTGCACGACCTTGGCATTTTTCCCCCTTTTGGATCTGGTCCAGCCCTTGGTGTTGTGTGTGTTGGGTGGTGGAAGGAGAAGGAGATGGAGCAAGAAGAGGAAGTGTTAGAAGTGAAGGAATCAAGGTTTGTGTGTGTATGTTATGTTGTTGTTTCTCATCTCCTCCTCTCCCTCAAGCTCCCTCACATGGTTCAGCCCTTTGTATGTGTTCAGCCCCCCACATGTTTGATGAAATGCCAAAGAGAATGTATGCTTGGATTGGGTGCATGTAAAGGGAGATCAAGCAAGGTTTGTGTGTTTGAGCTTGGCTTCCCTCTTCTCCACCCTCTCAAGGTATTCCCTTCCCTCTTTGTGAGTGTGTTGTGCTAATGTGTGTATGTGATGGCTGATTTGGTGGTGGTTGTGGCTGTGCTATGTGGCATGTGTGATGGTGGTTGTTTGTGGTGATGGTGGTGGAACTCCTTATGTGCACCATCTCCTCTTCTTCCCAAGGTATATTCACTTCCCATTTTTGTGCCATGTAGGTATTTGGGTTAATGCTTCAAAGAAGTAAAAGTGTTGCTATCTATTGCTTTTGGTGGTCAACAATGATGTCCAAGTCTTGTTGTAGGTGTTTTCCCCCGTTTTTTTTGTTGTTGGGAGCTTTATGTTGTTGTAGGACAGATTTATGACTTCTTAAGATCCTTGTAGAACTAGCACTTGGAAACATATTTTGAGGCTTGTGTCTTCATTTCATATGATCATCTATGTGTCTAGATGTTATATATGAAATTGGGTGTCATTATGATATATATGTTGTAAGTTATAGCCTGATGTTCATGATCTGTCCAGATTTGCGCATAAATTGACCAGTTTCAGAAAATAATTTATTTCGGGCATTTAGAGATTTAATCAAGTTATTATGTCTTCACGGAATATGATCCCAACATGTCATAGAATGTGTGTGATTTATTTCAAAATTTATTTGCCTTGGAGACCAATGTTTGGAGCTGGTTGCAGTAGATGGACTAATCTTGTATAAATATGTGTCAAAGAGTTATTATGCATGGTGTGGGCAATATCAGGAGTTGTTGTCTTTATGAAGAAGGCTTGTATATGTGTCAAGATGCCTTATATTTAATTAAACATTATTGGTTGTTCTTGCAGATCTCGTAGACCGGATGTGCGGCGATCCAAGTACTTGTGAGTGGTTTGATCCACCCATTTTGAGATGCGTTCGATGCATGTACTCATACATCGCGCATCCGTGGGGCTGTGTAGCTATACTCAATCTTGATTCCTGAATTATATTGCTATATCAGATCCATATCATGCTAAATAACTTGCATGCTAGGTTTATATGTGAATTATGATATGTAGGATTCTATACTTGTTAGTTTTATTTGAGGTATCTTATATATCATTAAGTATAGAGTATAACATGACCTTATATTAATAAGTTACATAGTGTTTTGCATATACTAGTGGGTATGCCTCTAAGTAAACTATACCTTATGAGAATGTGGTTAAGACTCATTTAATTATTAAATTCTTCTTTGTTTGATGTTTTGCCTTTACCTTGAACTTTAGATGGGTCTTATTTGCCTCTACTTGATGTTGGATGAGTAATGTTAAATTATAGTGATGAAGTTTGGTTGTGTTAGGAAATGTGATTTTCTTTCATTTCTTTAGAATATTCTATGAGGAGTGGTGAAGTTATTTATTTCATAAGTTACTTAGCATTGTTATTTGTCGATTCCCTGTTTGTTTAGGGAATCTAATTGCATATGCTTGTACTTATTGATAGCTAATAAATGGGTCTCACTATTATCTTGTGCATATAGTGGAATCATGTGATTGATTTAGAAAATGCAGTTAATTTTTGAATGCTAGGTTCTTTGGACATGTGGTCCATGCACTTTGTTGTGATAGAAAATCTCATGTGATAATTGTGTGTATGTTCAATTGTTTGGCCTTATTTGTGACAGGTATATCTATGATCTGTTGTTGTTAGGATCATACTTTGTTTTAGCATGCAAATGTTGTAGCTATCTTGTCTGCATCCGATTGATGCATTTCTATGGGAATTTATGAGAATTCATTGTTGTATTGGAGTTTGTTATCTGATAGCTATGATGATAGAATGTCAGGCCTATCTGTGTTAAATGTGTGCATGACTCGCCTTTAGGATCATGTCTTGTCATGATTGAGTGCGAGGACTTAGCTTCTTTTCCCCCCGCATCCAAGGGATGCATCTGTGCGAGAATTCAAGGGAATTCTGTATAGCAATGGTAATTGCTAGCGGATAATAGTTGATCTATGAGGATCGTATTGTGAGCGTGAAATGATTCTCCCTTACCTCGTATCGGCGTTGGAGCTACCCGGCGTTGGAGCTATCCCGGATTCTGCCGCTACATCATAAGAGGTCCAATGTGTATTTTAATACCCTTGTGGCTTCGTACCTATCTTGGAAGGCTGTCAGGAAGAAGGCTACCCGGGAGAGGGCTACCGGAAGGTTAAGGGAGTTAATGAATTGATTTTCCTTTCTAATAGTCCCATGTCACCCTAGGGTTGAAGGTGAGGATGACATTGGAGTGCTTCCTCCCGTATCGTTGTACATCGAAGCTTCCGAGTGTGAAGCTACCCTGGATAGTGCCACCACATCATAGGAGGCTCAATGTGTATTTCAATACCTTGTGGCTTCGTACCTATCTTGGAAGGCCGCCATGGAGAGGGCTACCGGATGATGCAAGACATCGTAACGTATTATACATCGATGCAGATAATATTTGAAGTGTTGTACTAGTTTGAGATACTACACATTACTATTAATGAATTAATTGCTTTTCAAGAGTCCTAGGAGTTCCCCTCCGGGTCAAGGGTGATGTGAGGTGAGGTCACATCTCCATGTGACATGTATCGGTTGAGGTTCTTCCGCATATATTTTTCCTTACAAGAACAATGTGCTTAATATTATACTGTATTTATAGAGCGTGGATTCTTGCCACTCACTGAGCTTATAGCTCACCCCTCGTGTGTTATTTTTCACCAGGGACTGGGTTGGCGTGGAGCTAGAGCATCTATCTAGCGTGGTTCGTGCGTAGAGTATCCCACCTTTCGGTTAGCGAGTGCGAGGCTGTCAGCAATCTCATTTTCTTTGTGTATATACTGGTAATCGTGCGTGTTGCACATATGATTTTATTAGACTAGACTTGGACTCTCACAAGACAATTATCGTGTATTCGGGTTTGTAATAATGTTTTTGATTTACAGACTAATTTGTATATTATACTTCCGCATCATTTCTTTTTATTGGCTACTACTTTCCTGTAGCCTTGTTATCTTATTTGACCCTTGTTGATCATTGTATGATTGGTAATACCTCGGGGCGTAACAATAACTGACAGAAGGGGTGATTTGTATTTTAGTTATGTTTGTGGAGGGTTGTTTGGATTTTGAGAAAAGCGAGGGGGTTATATGGATTTTCAAATGTTTGTGGGGGAGTTATATGCATTTTTCTCTAAAAATTAAATCACTGGATCAATACATTTTCTAGCATGCAATTTGAGCAACTAAAATGGGGCTCCAAAATGAAGATTTGAAGACTGGTTGAGAGCTTCCAGCTTCAATGGAGCTTCATTTTGAAGATTTGAATAGTTTCAATGGAGCTCCAAAATGAAGATTTGAAAATTTATGCAACGTTTAAGAATAGTTTTTTCCCTTCTATGGTTAAAATTGTGTCTTTAAAAAACAAACTTAAATAAAAAAACGAAAATAAAAAGAAATAATAAAAAAATTAATTTTTTATTATAGAAATTCCAAAAAGTTAATTAAAAAATCCAATCCAAACATGACATGTAAAATGAGAATTAAAAGTTTAATTCAATTATTCCATGAGAATTCTATCCACTGAATTAATAAAAGGAAACATATAAAAATAAAAATTAAGGATTAAATGAAATAATAAAAATCTACCTTATTTCCAAATTAAACCTATTAGATAAGTTAATAGCAATACGAAATTTATCAAAAAAAAAAGAAAAAGAAAGGTAAAATATGACCCCATTAGAGATGCTCCTTGATTTAGTCAAGAACAAAGATTAGTCAAGATCAAAGACTGTGCTTTATTTTCTTAACCCCAACTCTCACGTTAGCGACTCTATTTTAGATTTTGATTGGACTAAAATTTATGTCCTCTTCCCTGACCCCAACCTCCAAGCCACGTCAAGTCAATTAACCAGACTTCGTGGAACATTAAAAACTATACATATAAAAAGAAGAAGTTTATGAGAACTTCTAAAAAAACACAACACAAGTTGTGAGTATGGGAGGATCATGTGGTGCTTTGGTGACACTTGTAATTGGATGTGTGTTCATATGGTAATGTTCTGTTGTTCATGTATATATCGTTATCAGGGATGGATATAAAACTTTATTTTGGGCTGGGCTCATTTAATATTTTGATTAAAAAAATTTATGCAACGTTTAAGAATAGCCTTTTTTTCTTTCTATGGTTAAAATTGTGTCTTTCAAAAGCAAACTTAAATAAAAAAACGAAAATAAAAAGAAATAATACAATTTTTATTTATTTATAGAAATTCTAAAAAGTAAATTAAAAATCCAATCCAAACATGACATTTAAAATAAGAATTAAAAGTTTAATTCAATTATTCCATGAAAGTTCTATCCAATGAATTAATAAAAGGAAAAAAATTAAAATTAAGGATTAAATGAAATAATAAAAATCTACCTTATTTCAAAATTAAACCTACCTAAATGATACAAAAAAATAAATAATAAATAAATAATGTCCAAAAAACATATAAATAGGTATTCCAAATTTTTTTAAAAATATCATCTTGACACATTTTGAAGAACCTAAAAAAAATATTAACTGTTCTAATGAAAGGAAAAACAACAAAAATACATCACACATAAATAAATAAATAAATAACAATGGATTTGATAGGCGGCACCGAGGGAGAAAATAAAAAATATTATTTATTCGATTATTACTGTTCTAAATATATAAACTACTAGTTTTCATCTGCGTGATATTTTTGTGTAAACAAATATATTTTGAAAAGCTGACTTAAACAAACACCCTCAAGTTTTTTAAACTCATTTATAAACGAGATAATATATCATGTTATATTTATGATATAGTGAGAATTTTAGCAATTATAAAATATGCCATTTATAAAATTTATTATGAAGTTATGTGTTACAACCGAAAATGAATGTTTTACATGTATACCAGTCAACCAACCCTATATTGTTAAAAATCCTACATTTGAAAACTCTAAAACCAACCATATCCCCCATTTTCACATATATAAGGATTTGTTTTAACATTATTTTCCACACTTTTGTCTCTGTGATGCAGGTATTTGTCGGATACACAATTTACAAGCAATAAACCTTCGCGAAAATTTGATTGTGGGCAACATCGATACATGTCTAAGGAATCTATATTCTCTTGAAATACTACTACTATATGACAATCAATTAGATGGTGTGTTCTCATTTTACTTGTTTGCCAACCTCTCCAACTTGTCAACCGTTGATCTCTCAAATAACTATTAACTAGAAGTAGAAACTGAATCTCCATCCTGGGTTCCATCATTTCAATTGGTTTATTTGATCTTAAATAATTGTGTGCTCAACAAACGTAGTGGTTGGAGGGTCCCTAGCTTCTTATTCACCCAAAATAAATTGAGAATCCTAGATTTGTCAAATAGTTTGATCATAGTGAACAATCCCTTTGAACTTGTCCATAATGGTATTAATGTGCTAATTTTAGCACATAACACATTTCATAGCCCTCTTCTTTGGAGTGTCCATAACAAAATTATATCACTCGAAATTCTTGACTTATCCGAGAGCCAAATTTCTGGAATCCTTCCACAAAATCTAACAATGTTTTTTCCCAACTTACGCTCCTTAAACTTGTCTGGAAATGCCTTTCAGGGCAGTATCCCTTATGTGCACAAGTCAATAGAGGTGTTAGACCTATCTAGAAATAACTTTATAGGAGACATGTTTCCTGGAGATTGGAATATGCAACATACTCAATATTTGATCCTCTATGATAATTACTTCACAGGGCCCATACCAAGAAGTTTATTAAATTGTTCAAGCCTAAAATTGTTAGATGTGAGTAACAATTTTCTCTCGGATGCTATTCCAAGCTGGTTGTTTGATCTTCCTAATATCATATTACTTTTCTTATCTGGAAACAAATTCAAATGTTCAATCCCAATTCAAGTGTGTCATATGCAAAACCTTCACATCCTAGATCTTTCAAATAACAATCTTTTAGGAACAATTCCCAGTTGTCTTAACAACATCACCTTTTGGATAAGACCTCCTCCAAGTGATGATCAGTTCCCGTATTACTACGATTTGATAAACGTTACTGAGATAGCAGTTACAACTAATTTAATAACCAAGGGGAAGTTGTATAATTTTATGGGTGATCCCCTCTCCTTGATGACAGCGATAGATCTATCTATGAATATGTTGTCTGGACCTATCCCTATGGAAATGGGATATTTGACAACGCTCCACTCGTTGAACTTGTCACACAACCACCTAACGGGATCGATTCCAGAATCCTTCCAAAGCTTGATGAGTTTAGAGAGTTTGGACCTCTCTTTCAATCATTTCTCAGGTGTAATTCCATCTCAACTGGTTCAGCTCAACAAGCTTTCAACATTTCGGGTAGCCTACAACGATCTAACAGGCATCATCCCATCGAGCGGGCAGTTCTCTACATTCGATGAAAGCAACTTTGAAGGCAATCCCAACTTATGTGGTCCAATGGTGGGAAGGAACTGCTCAAGTGAAACATCGCAAATGCATCGCATCACTGATGATGAGGTCGATAAGCAGAGGGTCATCGATAGCCCGGTGATCTACTACTCGTTCATCGCAGCATCACATGCAATCGGATTCTGGGGTGTCACTGCTGTGCTTGCGTTCAAGTACAACTGGAGGGTCAAGTTTTTCTTAGCAGCAGATGATCTGATATATGCATGTGGGAAAGCGAGGGGGTTATATGGATTTTCATATGTGGGGGGGGGGGGGGGGGGGGTTGTGTGTGTGTGTGTGTGTGTGTTATATATGCATTTTTCTCTAAAAATTAAATCACTGGATCAATACATTTTCTCACATGCAATTTGAGCAACTAAAATGGGGCTCCCAAATGAAGATTTGAAGAGTGGTTGAGAGCTTCAAACTTCAATGGAGCTTCATTTTGAAGACTTGAATAGTTTCAATGGGGCTCCAAAATAAAGATTTGAAAATTTATGCAACGTTTAAGAATAATTTTTTTTCCCTCTATGGTTAAAATTGTATCTTTCAAAAACAAACTTAAATAAAAAAAACGAAAATAAAAAGAAATAATAAAAAATTTAATTTTTTTTATAGAAATTCCAAAAAGTAAATTAAAAATCCAATCCAAACATGACATGTAAAATAAGAATTAAAAGTTTAATTCAATTATTCCATGAAAATTCTATCCACTGAATTAATAAAAGAAAAAAATTAAAAATAAAAATGAAGGATTAAATGAAATAATAAAAATCTACCTTATTTCCAAATTAAACCTATTAAATAAGTTAATAGCAATACGGAATTTATCAAAAAAAAAGAAAAAGAAATGTAAAATATGATTCCATTAGAGATGCTCTTAGATCTAGTCAAGAACAAAGACTAGTTAAGATCAAAGACTGTTTTGTTTTCCTAACCCCAACTCTCACGTTAGCGACTATATATTAGATTTTGATAGGACTAAAATTTATGTCCTCTCCCCTGTCCCCAACCTCCATGCCACGTTAAGGACTCCAAGTCAATTAAAAAAAAATTAAGGACTCCAAGTCAATTAACCAGATTTTGTGGAACATTAAAAGCTATACACATGAAAAGAAGAAGTTTCTGAGCACTTCTAAAAAAACACAACACAAGTTGTACGGGAGGATCATGTGGTGCTTTGGTGACACTTGTAATTTGATGTGTGTTCATATGATAATGTTCTGTTGTTCAGGGATGGATATAAGACTTTATTTTGGGGTGGGCTCATTTAATATTGTGATTAAAAACGTTTAAGAATAGCCTTTTTTTTCTCTCTATGGTTAAAATTGTGTCTTTCAAAAACAAACTTAAATAAAAAAACGAAAATAAAAAGAAATAATATAATTTATTTATTTATTTATAGAAATTCTAAAAAGTAAATTAAAAATCCAATCCAAACATGACATGTAAAATAAGAATTTAAAGTTTAATTCAATTATTCCATGAAAATTCTATCCAATGAATTAATAAAAGGAAAAAAAATAAAATTAAGGGTTAAATGAAATAATAAAAATCGACCTTATTTCAAAATTAAACCTACCTAAATGATACAAAAAATAAATAATAAATAAATAATGTCCAAAAAACACTTAAATAGGTATTCCAAATTTTTTTTTTAAATATCATCTTGACACATTTTGAAGAACCTAAAAAAAATATTAACTGTTCTAATGAAAGGAAAAATAGCAAAAATACATCACACATAAATAAATAAATAAATAAATAACAATGGATTTGATAGGCGGCACCGAGGGAGAAAGAGGGGTTGGTACTTAGTATAGGTTGACTTCATCTAGGTTAAACTTAGGTTTATTATAGATGGGATATTCAGTTTTTTTTTTAAAAAGAAATCTAGGGCCCGACCCAACCAACTTGTGGGCCCGCCCATGTTCATTACAGTGGGTATAAGTGATTAACAAGATATATAAGACTGAGTGTTATATATCTTTTTCAAAAAGTTTAAACTTTTAAATCAGGCTGAACTCAAATTCATTACGATCAATCTTTCCTTGTATGTAAAAATATTTTAATCCAAAAATTGAATTAAACCAATAAAAAATATCTTCCATTTAAAAGTGATATGTATGACATCATGTCAACATTCTCGTTAATTTAAAATGATTTAAAATTAAAAATTTAATGAGTGGATCAGTATAACTCCTGGCATCGCATCCAATTAGATCTAGTCAAAGTCAAAGACTTTGTTTTATTTCCCCAACCCCAACTCTCACCCTCTAGATAAGATTTTGAATGGACGTTAAAGACTCCCAGGTCAACTGACCAGATTTTGTGGAATGTGTGTATATAAAAAAGAAGTTCGTGAGCATGCACTTTATAAATAAATAAAAAAACACAAAGTTAATGAATTAGTGAGTATGGGGGGTTCTTGTCGTGCTTTGGTGAGAATACTTATTGGGTGTGTGTTCATATGTTGTGTTTTTCATGTGAATGGGTGTGTGGAAGAGGAGAGGAGGGCACTCTTAGACATCAAACTCTCTCTCGATTTAGTAGGTTATAACTCTACTGCACTTGAAGATTGGGTTATTGGAGGTCGAGATTGTTGCCACTGGACCGGGGTGATATGTGGTAATTCATCTTACCACCATAAAGTCATTTCCATAGATCTTTATAATGTGAGAGAAGGATTTATTTCTGAAGAATGATATCCGAACGGCAGTCATTTTGGACAGTTCATGGAGTTGGAGGACCTTGGTTTGGATTCTAATGGCATCGCAGGATGGGTCGACCCACAAGGTATTTTTGAACATTCACTCTCACTATTTTTTATGCTTGGGTGGATGTTGATGGTTTTCTCAGTTGTCTAATGTTTCAAGTATATGACATTATGGAGTTTTTTTATAGTCAAAACTCGTAATTACACAAGTTACCTGAATGATTTGTCTTTGGCTAAGAAATTGGGTTAGGCTGGTAAAAGAAGGAAAGTTGAATTTATAAAGATCAGAGATAAAGTTTTATCATGAATAGAAAAATATTAGGATGAACCTTTGAACTTTTAATTTGGGTAATAAAATTTCCAACATTTATCTCATTCATGCAATTACTTTTGTAGTTTTTAGTATGTTTTAGACTTTTTAAGATATATTAAATCTATTTTTTATAATTCATAAATAGTTTTTTATAAGTAAATATTTCAAATAATTGTGAATAGTTTTCTTGGAATAATAAATCTTTACACTCGAAGAGCAAGACTAGCAATCTCCTTTAGATTGCTCTATAGCACTACAGAAGACAGAAAAATCAAATTAGGACCATAGTGTGCTAATACTTATTAACAGTCCTTCGATGCTAAAATTATAAAACACATATCACATAGATCAATATACTCTCGCTTAAAAATTGATAGTAATTCATATCTTATCACAAGGGATTATGAGCCATATATAGACTGTTGTAATCAATAATAGGTCACCATGTGATTTTTTCTCGGATAAACACATGAGTTAGGATAGGTGAAGTCATGGATCCGATACATGTCTTAAAACTAAATTGATCTGGCCTTTATATGGATCATTGACAAAGTCAACATCCAAGCGCACCTATGACTCATTTGCCTATTGGTACAACCAACGACACTCTGAGATATCACATTCCTACATGCCTTGTAAATCATTGATCTTATTAGTTCATTATTTAATTTATATAATTAATGATCCGTCTCTCTAATATTTTTTATTTGATGTATTTTTTGAAGGCTTCATGAATCTGCAAAATCTCAAGACTTTAGCGCTTTATGATAATCATATCACGAGAGTCGATCCGTGGATTTCAAATATTACATCATTGAAAGTCATTTCGATGTCATCTAATATGATCGAAGAATTTCCATCAGGTAAGCCATTGTCTAATTTGTAATATGCAAATTTTACATGAATTTATCTTATTCTTTCATATTGTATTTTAGTTTCTCATTTGTATGCACCAAAAAACACACCCTCATTTGTAAATAATGCTTATAAATTACAAAATAAAATATATGATTCACAACTTTGTAAAAGTCAATTAGTCTAAAATAGACATTCTAGATAAGCATGTTAACTGATCGGGTCTGGGGCTGGGTCGGGTGGACTCGGACGTGACCAATTTGATTATCAAGTCCTTCAGATCTAGTCCATATCGTGTCTCAGGTTGGGTCGGGTCTGATCAACTCACTAACATGCCTAGTTCAGACCAGGAGAGATAGAAAAACTTCGTAAGGGCATACAATGGCTTCATTTAAAAAAAAAAAGGAGTTTAGTGTATTATAAATAGTTTTGATTCGAGCCCGAGCCGAGCCTTAATTCCAGCTTTGGTATTGTTAAAGTTCTCAAATACTGATCATGTCCGAGTCCACCTATTAGCCTTAATCAAAGCTCGAGTTTTAACTGAGCTTTTCACGAGCCCAACGGGTCGAGCTTGAACACGAAATAAAGCTTGGTTCTGAGCCGAGCCGAGCCCGATGCTAAACGAGCCGACCTTGAGCAGGTCAAAGCTCGGCTCGTTCGACTCGTTTACCATCCCTAGCTTTGATTATCAGGTCATTTGAGTTGAGTATTTACGTCTTTTATCTAACCGGATTCGGGATAGAATATAACTAGACATAATCAACAAGTTTTCTAGTCACATTGAGGAGGGGTGGAACATTATTTTGGATGCGATGGATGATGCTACATATTCATCTAAAGTGGAAAAATGTTTCAGAGTTTTCTTCAATGAATTAAAATAGTAAGATTTAGGCTACATAATCATTGTCATCTTTTTTCATTTGAAATAACCGTAACAGCAACAACAATAATTTCATTTTATAAAAATTTACATACGAGGACACTCATTCATGAAATCTCTTTTTTAACTTTAGTAACTTATTTTGATTTCTTGATGTCAAATATTTTTTTTGAATTTTTTATCTTTTCTTTCTTCTTTATTTAATCAACATATTAATCGGCAAGATGTTTTTTTTTTTTTTTCTGGAAGTGAAAATTGTTTGACTCTTCATTGATTTTGTCTTTGCTTGGAAAATATGCATCTCTTTAATGACTGAAAATACTTTGATCAAATTTATAAAAAAATTCCTCTTCAAACTCTTGCTAACACATTATAATTGAACAGAGAACTTTCTTTTATTAGCTTTTACAACAAGTGAAAATAATTTTTTAGAAATCCAACAAAACTATGTTTCTTAAATAAATTAATATCAAAATTTACTTTAAATGGAAAAATTCTTGTTTTTCACCCTCGTTTGCCAACATTACATGTCTCTCACTCTCCTTCAATTCGTTTATTTATCAGTTCTTTGTGGTATAACTACTCAATTTCTCTAATATTTTTTTTATTTAATGTATTTTTTGAAGGCTTTTGGGATCTTCAAAATCTTAAACTTTTGGATCTTAGTGAAATTTTTTTATAAGATGGTCTAATCATTGACTTGTCATATAATATTAAACTAAATTTTAGTGCATCAACAAGCAACACAGCTTGGTCCATATGTAAAGAGATATATGCAGGTGTAGAGCGTTCACAGAATTTCCCAATGATCTAATCATTTGCATTTCTAACGTTCTTACAATCGAATAGAGAATCTGTGATACAATGTTGCAAGATAGATCATAACAAGAAAATAATTTCTTATGATGATTATTATGTCCTGCAAAGATCAAAGTCTTAGCTTTTGAAATTTAAATAAAGGTTCATCTTTTCCTCTTTTTTGGCAATCATTGAAATGAAAATTCTTGATTTGTTGCCCAATGTTATACATCTTTTTCTTATTATATGTTTGAAAATAAACAATGAAACAAAGGTATTCAGATAATCCTACTTTCATCTTAATTAGATAGTACTTGAAAACATATTTTTGCATTTTCAAATATTAAAAAAAGGTAAAATATAACTTTCAGGAATCTAACAAAATATATTTTGTAAAAGAACTAATATCAAAATTTACTTTAAAGGCAATTTTTTTTTCACTCTGTTTGCAAATATCACATTTCTTTCAGCCACTTTTAGCTCATCTATTTGTTAAGTTCATTGTGATATAATTACTCAATTTCTCTAATATTTTTTTTTCTCTTTTCAAGGGTTTTGGGGTATGCAAAATCTCGAAATTTTATTTCTTAGCGATAATAACATCAAGAGGGTCGGTCCATCCATTTTGAACAATACATCCTTGCAATATCTTGAATTGTCATCTAATATGATCAAAGAATTTCCATCAGGTAAGCCATAGCCTAATTTGAATCATGTATATTTTACATGAAGTTATGTTATTCTTTTCTATCGTATTTTAATTTCTCATCCTAGTCAATCAAACCACCTTCATTTGTTAATAATGCTTAAAAATTATAAAATAAAATATGATTAATACCGTCGTTGTGAAAGTTAGTATAAAATGGATTTTCTTTATGTAATATAACTTGTCATAATTAGCAAGTTTTCTGGTTACATTGAACGGGGATAGAATATTATTTGGATGCAGTTATAAATTACATAAGTATAAATAGGATAAATGTTTATGAGATTTCCTCAATTAATTAAGATAGTAAGATTTAGGCTATATAATGTTGTGTTTAAAAATAAGATTTCAACAACTTTTATTTTTCTTCTTATTCGTAGGAATCATGCCTTTAACATTTTTAAGTTTTACAACAAGTGAAAATTATTATTTAGGAATTTAGCAGAAATATGTTTTCTAAATAAATTAATATCAAAATTTACTTTAACTGGAAAAATTCTTTGTCACCATCGTTTGCAAACATTACACGTCTGTCACCCTCCTTTAGTTCGTTTATTCATTAATTCTTTGTGATTTAATTACTCAATCTCCCTAATATTTTTTATTTGATGTATTTTTTGAAAGCATTTGGGATCTGTAAAATCTAGAACACTTTTGGCTTAGTAAAAATCACATCTAGAGAGTCGATCCATGGATTTCCAAAATGACATTGTTACAATTCATTTACTTGTCATCATGTAATATTTTTTTTTCCGGTAAGGATCATGTAATATTAAATTAAACTAAACAATAGTGCATCAACTAATTTCATTTAAATTTGACTAACAAAATTAGAAATCTATATCAAACTTTATGAAGTGACAAAACTTGTTCTTTTCATAACAAACAGCAATGCTTGGTCCATAGATTCACAACTTGACATCATTAATTGCCCTTTACCTTGTAGGGAACAACTGTCTAACTTTCTTACAGAGAATTTGTGAGACAGTTTTACAAGGCTGTTCTTTCATGTGGTAGGTCATAAAAATTTTTTAAAAAAATTTCTTATGATGATTATTATGTGATGCAAAGATTAAGTGTTATCTTTTGAAGCTGAAGTGTTTTTTTTTTTTTTTGGCAATCATTGGATTCAAAAATCCTGATTTAAGTATGTATAATGTTAGGGATAATACCACGTCGGGTAAACCATAGCCTAATTTGAATCATGTATATTTTACATGAAGTTATGTTATTCTTTTCTATCGTATTTTAATTTCTCATCCAAGTCAATCAAACCACCTTCATTTGTTAATAACGCTTAAAAATTATTATATAAAATATGACTAATACTGTCGTTGTGAAAGTTAGTATAAAATGGATTTTCTTTATGTAATATAACTTGTCATAATTAGCAAGTTTTCCGGTCACATTGAACGGGATTGAATATTATTTAGGATGCAGTTATAAATTACATAGGTATAAATAGGATAAATGTGTATGAGATTTCCTCAATTAATTAAGATAGTAAGATTTAGGCTATATAATTATTTTCCTTTTTTTCATTAGAAATAATTATAACAGCAACAATAATAACTCTTATCTTATAAAATTTCACATATCAGGACACTCATTGACTCTCTATTTAACTTTAGAAACTCATTTTGATTTCTTGACGTCAAAATATTTTGTATTTTTTTTATTTCTTTCTTCTCTCTTTGATCGACATATTAATCGGTATGAGTTCTTTTTTGTGCAAGTCAAAATGTTTGACTCTTCATTGAATATTTTTGTTTCATACATAACCTTTTAAAAAAAATTTATATATCTGTTTTGTGACTAAGAAAATACCTTAATCAAATTTATTAAAAAAATTCCTCTTTAAACGTACTAACACTCCATAATTGAATATAGAATTTTCTTTTATGAGGTTGTTCTTTCACGTGGTAGGTCATAAAAAGAAAAATAGTTTTTTTTTCTTCCAATGATGATGACCATATGTCACCGAAAGAGGAGTGTTAACTTTTAAAGCTTAAGTTAAGATGTTTTATTAAGAGTCAACCATGGGACAAAACTGTCAAAGCAATTGCTTAGGACCCCCATTCAATGAGGACCCTAATAATCTGATAAGTGGAATTAAAAAAATAGACAGTAAGATGTATCACTTTTTATAAATAAAAAATGTGTATCAACACACTTTCCCACTATGTTTAATATTGTTAAATCGAGCATTTGAACAAGCATTTGAATTTTAATATTCTCTTTCCAACGTCTCTCTCTCCCTCACTTTCTTCAAAATCTTTTTTTTCACTGTTTATCTATAATCCATTTTTATCTTAGTTGAATAATATAATGTTTAAACCCTCTTTTAAAGGTGTATTTCTGATTTTTATTATTTTCTTATTCCATTAAAATTTTATTATTTGTATTGTCTTTTTATTAAATGCAAATGATAATGTAAAAGATTTTAATTTTAATGTGTGTATCTATTTTATAATTTTCAAACAATCTAGATTTATTTTGTAAAAATATTTAGAGCCTTCCTTCATGTACTGGGCATCACTCTTGAATTTATTTAATTGTGGAGGCTGATTACCTACCTTTTCCCAAAAAAAAAAAATTTAAGTCCCGCTTTAAAAAATCGCTTAGACCCAACAAAAAAATGGCTTTTATTTTATTTATTTTATTTTTTGGTGCAGTGGGAGGTGGGGGGGGGGGGGGGGGATCTTATGTTGTGTTTAAAAAATAAGATTTGAACAACTTTTTTTTTCTTCTGAATTGTAGGAATCATGCTTTTAACATATGTAACTTTTACAACAAAGTGAAAATAACTATTTAGGAATTTAGTTCCTAAATAAATTAATATAAAAACTTACTTTAACTGGAAAAATTCTTTGTCACCATCGTTTGCAAACATTACATGTCTGTCACCCTCCTTTAGTTCGTTTTATCAATAGTTCTTTGTGATTTAATTACTCAATCTCCCTAATATTTTTTATTTGATGTATTTTTTGAAAGCTTTTGGGATCTGTAAAATCTAGAACACTTTTGGCTTAGTAAAAATAACATCAAGAGAGTCGATCCATGGATTTCAAAAATTACATTGTTACAATTCATTGACTTGTCATCTTGTAATATTAAACTAAAAAATAGTGCATCAACTAATTTCATTTCAATTTGAATAATAAATTAGAAATCTATATCAAACTTTATGTAGTGACAAACTTGTTCTTTTCATAACAAGCAGCAATGCTTGGTCCATAGATTCACAACTTGACATCATTAACTTCCCTTTACCTTGTAGGGAACATTTGCATTTCTAACTTTCTTACAATCCATAGAATAGAGAATTTGTGAGACAATTTTGCAAGATAGATCATAAAAAAGAAAATAATTTCTTATGATGATCATTATGTCATGCAAAGATTAAGTCCTAGCTATTGAAACTTAAATAAAATTCTTATTATATGTTTGAAAATAAACAATGAAACAAAAGGTATTTAGATAATCCTACTTTCATCTTAATTAGATAGTACTTGAAAACACATTTATCTTTTAGATTTTGATTTTGTTAATAATCATGCTTTCGGCATTTTCAAATATTAAAACAAAGTAAAATATAACTTTCAGAAATCTACCAAAAAAATATTTTGTAAAAGAACTAATATCAAAATTTACTTTAAATGCAAATTTTTTTTTCACACTCTGTTTTGCAAATATTACATTTCTCTCACCCACTTTTAGCTCATCTATTTATTAAGTTCATTGTGATATAATTACTCAACTTCTCTGATATTTTTTTTTATTCTCTTAGGTTTTTGGGGTATGCAAAATCTCAAATATTTAGATCTTGGAGATGGTATTTAGATAATCCTACTTTCATCTTAATTAGATACTACTTGAAAACACATTTATCTTTTAGATTTTGATTTTGTTAATAATCATGCTTTCGGCATTTTCAAATATTGAAAAAAAGTAAAATATGACTTTCAGAATCTACCAAAAATATATTTTGTAAAAGAACTAATATCAAAATTTACATTAAATGAAAATTTTTTTTCACACTCTGTCTGCAAATATTACATCTCTTACCCACTTTTAGCTCATCTATTTTATAAGTTCATTGCGGTATAATTGCTCAACTTCTCTAATATTTTTTTATATTCTCTTATAGGTTTTTGGGGTATGCAAAATCTCGAAACGTTATATCTTGATGACAATGACATCAAGAGTGTCCCTCCATCCATTTCGAACATTACGTCTTTACAAATTCTTGACTTGTCATCTAATATGATCAAAGAATTTCCATCAGGTAAGCCATAGCCTAATTTGTAATTTGTAAATTTTACATGTAGTTATGTTATTCTTGTCTATCATATTTATTTTCTCATCCAAGTCAATCAAACCACCTTCATTTGTTAATAATGCTTAAAAATTATAAAACAAAATATGATTAATACCATCGTTGTGAATGTTAGTATAAAATGGATTTCCCTTATGTAATATAACTAGTCATAATCAGCAAATTTTCTTGTCACATTGAACGGGGATAAAATATTATTTGGGATGCAGTGATATAAGTATAAATTGGATAAATGTCTATGAGTTTTCCTCAATTAATTAAAATAGTAAGATTGAGGCTATATAATTATTTCCTTTTTTTCATTAGAAATAATTATAACAGCAACAATAATAACTCTTATCTTATAAAATCACATATCAAGACACTCATTCATAAACTCTCCTTTTAACTTCATAAACTCATTTTGATTTCTTGATATCAAAATATTCTTTATTTTTTATATCTTTCTTCTCTCTTTGATCGACATATTGATCGGCTTGAGTTCCTTTTCCCAAAAAAAAAATTTAGGTCATGCTTTAAAAATTCGTCTCGGCCAAACAAAAAAAATCAATTTTCAGAACAGCCCAAGCTTTATTATTATTATTATTATTTTTGTGGGGTTTGGGGGGGCGGGGGCAATCATTGGATTTTCTCAAATTTATCTTATGTTGTGTTTTAAAAATTAGATTTCAACAACTTTTTTTTTCTTTTCTGATTTGTAGGAATCATGCTTTTAACATTTCTAACTTTTACAACAAGTGAAAATAACTATTTAGGAATTTAACAAAAATATGTTTTCTAAATAAATTAATATCAATTGACTTCAACTGGAAAAATTCTTTTTCACCATCGTTTGCAAACATTACATTCTCACCCTCCTTTAGTTCGTTTATTCATTAGTTCTTTGTGATTTAATTACTCAATCTCCCTAATATTTTTTGATATTTCTTTATTCTGTCTTTGATCGACATATTAATCGGCGTGAGTTCTTTTTTTTTTCTTTGAAAAGTCAAATTGTTTGACTCTTCATTGAATGTTTTTGTTTCATACATGAACTTTATTTTGAAAATTTGTATATATGTTTTGTGCCTGAGAAAATACCTTGATCAAATTTATTAAAATTATTCCTCTTTTAACTTACTAACACTTGATACTCAAATATTGAATTTTCTTTTATGAGGTTGTTCTCTCACGTGGTAGGTCAAAAAAGGGAAAATAATTTTTTTTTCTAATAATGATTATCATATGTCACGTAAAGATAGAGTACTAATATTTAAAGCTTAACTTAAGATGCTTTGTTAAGAGCCGGCCCTAGAGTAAATCCACCAAGGCAAAATGTGTTACTTTTTACACATTTTGCCTAGGACCCTTTATTGTCAATTCGTTGATCTATAAAAATTATTTTACCAATAAACAATGATGTGTCTTAGCATTATTCATTGCTTTTCTCTCTCTACCATGCAGGACTTTGTCGGTTCCAAAATTTACAAATTTTAGTCCTCTCGGAAAATTTGATTCAGGGAAACATCGATACATGTCTAAGGAATCTATATTCTCTTGAATTATTAGCTCTATCTGACAATCAACTAAATGGTGTGTTCTCATTTTCGTTGTTTGCCAACCTCTCCAACTTGTCCTACGTTTCTCTCTCAAATAACTATCAACTAGAAGTGGAAACTGAATCTCCATCCTGGGTTCCATCATTTCAATTAACAGAGCTGAGCTTAAGAAATTGTCTACTCAACGAACATAGTGGTGGGAGGGTCCCTAGCTTCTTATTCACCCAATACAATTTAAAAACACTTGATTTGTCAAGTAGTTCGATTATAGTGAGTAATCCCTTTGAACTTATCAACAATGTTACCTTTATGTTAATTTTATCATATAACACATTCCTTAGTCCTCTTTTATGGACTATCCAAAACAAAAGTCTATCACTCGAAATTCTCGACTTTTCTGAGAGTCACATTTGCGGAATCTTTCCTCAAAATCTAACAATCTTCTTTCCCAATTTAGAATACTTAAATTTTTCTGGAAATGCATTTCAAGGCAGTATCCCTTCTTCTCTAGGTGTCCATAAGTCGATAAGAATGTTAGATCTATCTAGAAATAAATTCACAGGGTCCATACCAAGAAGCTTATTGAATTGTTCAAGCCTAAACTTGTTAGATGTGAGAAACAATTTTCTCTCGGATGCTATTCCAAGCCAGTTGTTTGATTTTCCTAATATCACATCACTTCTCTTATCCGGGAACAAATTCAAAGGTTCCATCCCAACTCAAGTGTGTCAAATGCAAAATCTTCACATCCTAGATCTTTCAAATAACAATCTTTCAGGTATAATTCCCAACTGTATCAACAACATCACCTCTTGGATTAGACAACCTCCAAGTGAGTTCCCAATTTCCTACGTTGTGATAAACAGAACTTATATAGCAGTTAAACTGATTTAATAACCAAGGGGAGGTTGTATAATTTTATGGGTGATCCCCTCTCTTTGATGACAGCGATAGATCTATCTATGAATATGTTGTCCGGTCCCATCCCTACTGAAATGGGATATTTGAGAATGCTCCACTCGTTGAACTTGTCACACAACCACCTAACAGGATCGATTCCAAATTCCTTCCAAAACCTTATGAGTTTAGAGTGTTTGGACCTCTCTTTCAACCATCTCTCAAGTGAAATTCCTCCTCAACTAGCTCAGCTCAATGGGCTTTCAACATTTCGGGTGGCCTATAACAATCTATCAGGCATTATTCCCTCGAACGGGCAGTTCTCTACATTCAATGCAGGCGATTTTGAAGGCAATCCAAACTTATGTGGTCCAATGGTGGGGAGGAATTGTTCAAGTGGAACATCGCAAACGCATCGCTTCACCGATGATGAAGTCGACAAGCCGAGGATCATCGATAGCCCGGTTATCTACTACTCGTTCATCGCAGCATCCTATGCGATCGGATTCTGGGGTGTCATTGCTGTGCTTGTGTTCAAGGAGAACTGGAGGGTCAAGTTTTTTTTAGCTGCAGATGGTCTGATATATGCATGTGAGAGTGAGATTTCAGGCCTTGCAAGATGCATTAGAAAGTGTATTGGCAAATGATAATTAATGTAGAAATCAACTATGAAGAACTAAAATTATTGTTGTGTACTAGTATTTCAAGGTTGGCTTTTTTTCATTGATGCTAATGGTTTTGAAAAATTCTTTGTTATATATGATTTATGAAGTGATTCTCAATGTTTCTTTGATAAATCTGGCAATCTGGTTAATAGGAGTGCTAAAAAGATTTTATAAAGATATAGTTGATTAAAACAATAATATTAATGCTAGGGACAATTTCTTTAAAACATAGTAAACCTTGTCCAATAAGGTATGAGTTTTGATAAAAAGTTCATATTGCTTCACAATGAATTTGATGGACCTATTTTCTAGAAAATGTAAATAAAAGTTAATGATATACCTTGAAGCTCGTTGAATAGTTATGAAGGTATAGATTGTATAGAAATGAAATTTTGTTTTAACAATATTTATTGTAACAAAAAAAATGTAAATAAACAAGGCCAGAATTTTGTGATATACCCAGTCTGTTTTGTAGTCATGTATGTGGCATAGAGATGATCTCTCGCTTGCCTATAAACTTTACTAGTACAATGTGTATTGTCTTATTACAGTATATACTACATTAGAGTAGTGTATAAATTTTTTAAAAAAAATTTAGAGAAAAATATATGTACTGACATATCTAAGTATATACTTTACTTTCTATAATAGCATGCAGTTATTTACGTGAGTAATACTTTCAGAAAAAATAAAAAAGATTGGAGACTGCACACGAAGTTGGATATATTATTTTCCTGAATTGTACGTACTTTAACATAAAATTACACATCATAATCAGACAAGTAAATAGACAAGTAAATGAAAAATTGAGAAAAAAAAAGTACGACATATTGATTTCATTGATGTACTTGTATTATTATTTTCCCAAGGAAAAAAAATAGACCAGGAGAACTTGGATGCAATTTTTTGAAAGAAAAAAAACCTTTGAAGTTACATAGACTCCGTAACTACAAACCGGGTGGACAGCGTTCGCCAGGACATAACAACCCAACAGGACACAGCCCAAACGGCCGTGTTGTTGGCAACCGTGGGCCGGAGCCCAAATAATCTAAGCCCAACAGAGCTGTTACTCTTTTTTCTCTATTCACCATCATTCGCGGGGACTTTGATTTCATCTTGTTGAAGGTTAATTTTTGAAGAAAAATATTGGGGACGATTAATTTTATACTCCCCTAACATATTTTAATGTTTTTTAAAGATACCTACTAGTATGAAGAAATATATAACTTTTATGCTCAATTGAATTACATTAAGATATATATTGGTACGCCAGATTAATGTAAAGTGAGGACTATAAAGGTCAAACCATTCCAAAACGATGGATGCAAAAACTATTAAATGGGTCTGGATTGCTCCGGAATTAGATTGGTTTGGATTGCTCCATATTGAATATTATTAAAATGATGCCCGTCACATTTTTTTTTTATAGTTTAAAATATTAATGTTATATGTTTTGTTAGAAATTTAGTGAAACATATATTTTTCCTAAATGATGTATGTATCTTATTAAATTTTTTACACTTATTAAAAATAGATTCATTAAATTCGAAATGGAGCAAAATAAACTCTTATCAAAATATATATCTCATTAGATGATATTTAATTTTTTTATAAAAATAAAACATGTGTGATATGAGTTTTGGATAATAAAAATGATTGAATCTAACATTTTCCTTATTAAAATTGGCTGATGCAGTTGATTTGGGCTGTTCTATACTAATACACTCAATCCTTTTGGTTGTACCCTTTGCAATCACTTCATCACCAACAAATAGATACAACAAAATTAAATAGAAACTAAAATAAAAGTTATAAAAATAGTGTAATTATTCAATCTTATCACTATGTGTTGATACCTCGTAACACTTTGTAGAAAGGTGTAAACTAGTCTTCATCCACGCAAGACATACGTGTAAATAATTTTTAAAAATTGTTCTAAATCAACTCTTTAATTTTTTTTAAATCATTTATATGCGACATTACATATCATGCTAATTATACATAAATGATGTAATGAAAATCTTAATAATTATTAAATAAATGATTTGTACAATTTATTACGAAGTTACACATAAAAGAGATATGATACCAACTGAAAATATGTTTTTTTGTATATATACCCCTCAACTAACCTTATGTTGTCAAAATCCCCATTTAAAACTCTAAGACGAACAATATCCCTCGGATGGTTAGAAAAACAAAGTTTATCTACAGTTTAAAATCTAGACCAGGCTATTGCCTAACCCAGCCAACCTATGGTTTGCCCATACTCATTATAGTGGGTGAGATATATAAGACTGAATGTTACAACGCTTTTTCAAAGAGGTTTGAACTTTTAAATCGGGCTGAGTTTAGGTTTATGACTTTCAATCTTCTCTTGCATGTGAAAAGATTTTAATCCAAAATTTATTTAAACCAATAAAGAAAACCTCTTCCATTTAAAAGTGATATTTATGACCTCATGTCATATTCTCGTTAATTTAAAATGATTTAAAGTTAAAAATTAAACCGCTAGATCAGTATATGTCCTGGCATCGCATCCAATTAGATCTAGTCAAAGTCAAAGACTTTGTTTTATTTCCCCAACCCCAACTCTCACCTTATCTAGATAAGATTTTGAATGGACTGTTTTATTTTTCTGCTCTCCCACCCCAACATCCACGACACGTTAAAGACTCCCAAGTCAATTGAAAACACTTTGTGGAATGTTCGTGAGCATGCACTTTATAAGTAAATAAAAAAACACAAAGTTAAAGAATTAGTGAGTATGGGGGATCATGTGGTGCTTTGGTGAGACTACTAATTGGGTGTGTGTTCACATGTTGTTGTGTTTTTCATGTGAATGGGTGTGTGTAAGAGGAGAGGAGGGCACTCTTAGACATCAAACACTCTCTCGATTTAGTAGGTTATAACTCTACTGCACTTGAAGATTGGGTTATTGGTGGTGGAGATTGTTGCAATTGGACCGGGGTGACGTGTGGTAATTCATCTTACTACCATAAAGTCATTTCCATAGATCTTGATAATGTGAGAGAAGGATTTATTTATGAAGAATGGTATCCGAACGGCAGTCACTTTGGGCAGTTCATGGAGTTGGAGGAGCTTTATTTGAGTTCTAATGGCATCGCCGGATGGATCGACCCACAAGATATTTTTGAACATTCACTTCTCACCATTTTTTTATGCTTGGGTGGATGTTGATGATTTTCTCAATTGCATGCTGTTTCAAGTATAAGAGATTATGAGTTTTTCTGATAGTCGAAACTCGTAACTACATAAGTTACCTGAATGATTTATCTTTGGTAATTAAACTGAACTAAAAAATTGGGTTGGGCTGGTAAAAGAAGGAAAATTGAATTTATAAAGATTAGGGATAAAGTTTTATCATAAGTAAAAAAATATCAGAATGTACCTTTTAATTTGAAAATTTTCGACCATTTACCTTATTCATGCAATTACTTTTATAGTTTTTAATATGTTTTAAACTTTTTAAGATATATTAAATCTATTTTTCACAATTCATAAATAGTTTTTTATAAGTAACATTTTAGATAAATTTGAATAATTCTTATGGAATAATAAATCTTTACACTCGAAGAGCAGGATGTACAATCTCCTTTAGATTGCTCTATAGCACTACAACAGACAGAAAAATTAACAAAGAAGTTAAGCTCCTAACTAGGACCATATTGTGCTGATACTTATCAACGATCCTTCAATGCCCAAGTTATAAAACACGTCACAAGAGATCAATATACTCTCACTTAAAAATTGATAGTAATTCATATCTTATCACAAGAGATCATGAGCCATAAATAGACTGTTGGAATCAATAATAGGTCACCATGTAGTTTGTTCTCGGACAAACACAAGACTTAGGTGAAATCATGCATGCATTTGATACATGTCTTAAAACTAAATTGATATGGCCTTTATATGGGTCATTGACCAAGTCAACATCCAAGTGCACCCATGACTCATTTGCCTATTGGTACAAGCTCGTTCTCCAAGAGGTCCCAAGTAGTTAACAACCGACGAAACTATGATATATCACATTCCTACATGCCTTGTAAATCATTGATCTTATTAGTTCATTGTTTAATATCAATCTCTAATATTTTTTATTTGATGTATTTTTTGAAGGCTTTAAGAATCTGTAAAATCTCGAGATTTTATATCTTAATGAAAATCATATCAAGAGGGTCAATCTGTGGATTTCAAATATTCATCTAAAGTGGAAAAATGTGTCTGAGTTCTCTTCAATGAATTAAAATAGTAAGATTTAGGCTACATGATCATTGTCATCTTTTTTCATTTGAAATAATTGTAACAGCAACAATAATAATTTTATTTTATAAAAATTCACATATGAGGACACTCATTGATGAAATCTCTTTTTTAACTTTAGTAACTTATTTTGATTTCTTGATGTCAAATATTTTTTTGTATTTTTATCTTTCTTTCTTCTTTCTTTAATCAACATATTAATCGGCAAGATGTTTTTTTTTTCTTTTGAAAGTGAAATTGTTTGACTCTTCATTGATTTTTTTTATGTTTCATGCATGACCTTTATTTAAAAAATATGTATCTTTTTTATGACTGAAAATATCTTAATCAAATTTATAAAAAAAATTCCTCTTCTAACTTACTAACACTCTATAATTGAATAAGAGAACTTTCTTTTATTTGCTTTTATAACAACTGAAAATAATTTTTTAGGAATTCAACAAAACTATTTTTCTTAAATAAATTAATATCAAAATTTACTTTAAATGGAAAAATTCTTGATTTTCGCCCTCGTTTTCAAACATTACAGGGCTCTCACCCTCCTTCAGTTTGTTTATTTATCAGTTCTTTGTTGTATAACTACTTGAAGGCTTTTCTTCTTCAAAATCTTCAACTTTTGGATCTTAGTGAAATTTTTTTTATAAGATGGTCTAATAATTGACTTGTCATATAATATTAAACTAAATGGTAGTGCATCAACAAGCAACACTGCTCGGTCCATATGTAAAGAGATATATATGCAGGTGTGGAGCGTTCACAGAATTTCCCAATGATCTGATCACTTGAACACATCAGATTCACAACTGGACATCATTAGCTTCCTTTTACCTTTTATGGAATATTTGCATTTCTAATTTTAATTTCTTACAATCCATCGAATAGAGAATTTGTGAGACAATTTTGCAAGATAGATCATAAAAAGAAAATAATTTCTTATGATGATTATTATGTCATGCAAGGATTAAGTCCTAACTTTTGAAACTTAAATAAAGGTTCCTCTTTATCAACTTTTTGCCAATCATTGAAATGAAAAATCTTGATTTGTTGCCCAACAATGCTATACATTTTTTATTATTATATGTTTGACAATAAACAATGAAACAAAAGGTATTTAGATAATCCGACTTTCATCTTAATTAGATAGTACTTGAAAACACATTTATCTTTTTTTAGATTTTGATTTTGTTAAAAATCATGCTTTCGGCATTTTCAAATATTAAAAAAAAGTAAAATATAACTTTTAAAAATCTAACAAAAATATGTTTTGTAAAAGAACTAATATTAAAATTTACTTTAAATGCAAATTTTTTTTCACACTCTGTTTGCAAATATTACATTTCTCTCACCCACTTTTAGCTCATCTATTTATTAAGTTCATTGTGATATAATTACTCAACTTCTCTGATATTTTTTTTTAATTTTCTTAGGTTTTTGGGGTATGCAAAATCTCAAAAATTTATATCTTGGAGATAATAACATCAAGAGGGTCCATCCATCCATTTCGAACATTACGTCCTTGCAAATTCTTGACTTGTCTTCTAATATGATCAAAAAATTTCCATCAGGTAAGCCATAGCCTAATTTGTAGTATGTAAATTTTACATGAAGTTATTTTATTTTTGTCTATCATATTTATTTTCTCATCCAAGTCAATCATACCACCTTCATTTGTTTACAATGCTTAAAAATTGTAAAACAAAATATGATTAATACCATCGTTGTGAAAGTCAGTATAAAATGGATTTCCTTTATGTAATATAACTTGTCATAATCAGCAAATTTTCTTGTCACATTGAACGGGATAGAATATTATTTGGAATGCGGTGATATAAGTATAAATGTCTATGAGTTTTCCTCAATTAATTAAAATAGTAAGATTTATTTTCCTTTTTTTCATTAGAAATAATTATAACAGCAACAATAATAACTCTTATGATCTTATAAAAATCACATATCAGGACACTCATTCATAAACTCTCTTTTAACTTCAGAAACTCATTTTGATTTCTTGATATCAAAATATTCTTTATTTTCGATATTTCTTTCTTCTCTCTTTGATTGACATATCTTTTTTTTTTTTTTTTAAAGTCAAATTGTTTGACTCTTCATTGAATGTTTTTGTTTCATACATGACCATTATTTTGAAAATTTGTATATTTGTTTTGTGCCTGAGAAAATGCCTTGATCAAATTTATTAAAATTATTCATCTTTTAACTTACTAACACTCCATAATCAAATATAGAATTTTCTTTTATGAGGTTGTTCTTTCACGTGGTAGGTCAAAAAATGGAAAATAGTTTTTTCTAATAATGATTACCATATGTCATGCAAAGATAGAGTATTAGTCTTTAAAGCTTAAGTTAAAATGCTTTGTTAAGATCTGGCCTTGGGGCAAGGCTACCAAGACAATCATCTAGGACCCCCATCTAAGGAGAACCCCTAAATAATATGATAAATGTGATTTAAAATATGAACGGTAAGATGTGTTACTTTTTACAAATAAAAAAGGTGAATTAACACACTTTCACAGTCTATTTAATATTCTTAAATCAAGCATTTGAACAAGCATTTGAATTTTAATATTGTCTTTCAGACATCTCTCCCTCACTTTCCTAAAAAAAAAAAATTCCACTGTTTCTCCATAATCCATTATTATTAGTTGAATAGTATAGTGTTTAAACCATCTTTTAAAGTATATTTCTGATTTTCATTATTTTCTTATTCCATTAAAAATTTATTATTTGTATTTTTTTATTAATTGCATTTGATAATGCAGAAGATTTTATTTTTAATGGGTGTATCTATTTTATAATATTCAAACAATCTAGATTTAATTTTGTAAAAATATTTAGAGCCCTAGTTCATGTCCTGGGCTTCAAGACATTTTGGAAGTTAATTACCTATCTTTTTCCTAAAAAAAATATATAGGTCGTGCTTTATAAACTCGCCTAGGTCCAACCAAAAAAATCAATTCTCAGGACAACCATGGCTTTATTTTATTTTATTTTTGTATATTTTTCGGTGGGGTGGGGGGCTGCGGTAATCATTGGATTTTCTCATGTTGATCTTATGTTGTGTTTAAAAATAAGATTTCAACGACTATTTTTTTCTTCTGATTTGTAGGAATCATGCTTTTAATTTTTTTTGAACTTTTACAACAAGTGAAAATAACTATTTAGGAATTTAGCAAAAATGTGTTTCCTAAATAAATTAATATCAAAATTTACTTTAACTGGAAAAATTCTCTGTCACCCTCCTTTAGTCCGTTTATTCCTTAGTTCTTTGTGATCATTTAATTACTCAATCTCCTTAATATTTTTTATTTGATGTATTTTTTGAAAGCACTTGGGATCTGTGAAATCTAGAACACTTTTGGCTTAAAAGTCCCATCAAGAGAGTCGATCCATGGATTTTAAAAATTACATTGTTACAATTCATTGACTTGTCAATTGTCATCATGTAATATTAAACTAAACAATAGTGCATCAACTAATTTCATTTAAATTTGAATAACAGAATTAGAAATCTATATCAAACTTTATGAAGTGACAAAACTTGATCTTTTCATAACAAGTAGCAATGCTTGGTCCATATGTAAAGAGATATATACAGGTGTAGTGCGTTCACAGAACCTCCAAATGATCTGATCATTTGAACACATAGATTCACAACTTGACATCATTAACTTCCCTTTACGCCTTGTAGGGAACAATTGTCTAACATTCTTTAGAGAATTTGTGAGACAGTTTTACAATGTTATTCTTTCGTGTGGTAGGTCATAAAAAGAAAAATTTTATTTTCTTATGATGATTATTATGTCATGCAAAGATTAAGTGTTATCTTTTGAACCTAGAGTGTTTTTTTTTTGGCCAATCATTGGATTCAAAAATCTTGATTTAAGTATGTATAATGGTAGGGATAATCCCACGTTAGGTCCCCACGTACATTAATTTTTTTGAAAGTCAATATTTCATGCAATTAAACATGTATATTAATAAAACTGTATATATATTTCAATTAATTTGATGGACTCACCTATAGAAAAAAGCAAAATTATATGTTTCATCTAAAATAACATATGCCTTGTTGAAAATATATATGAGATTGTAAATAGGCACTGTGTGTACCAATACCCAAAAAAAATATCTCATCACATTCTGATTAATCTCTTTGGAGCCTCTAGTGGTGCAACTTCATGGATCACAAATGTAATCCTTTCGGAGGGACTTAGCTGAAGCCCTCTAATAGAGCTCTATTCTACTAAAATATTAGCTTAACAGCATGTTAAAAATTGTTATGCGTTTGTTATTTATTGTTCTAAGTAGATAAACTATACATCTATAGGTCTTTGGGGCTTCCGAGATGACCTTTATTAATTAGATCTTACTCCTAATGAACTTATTGAAATATCATGGGTTTCAAACCTAACATCCTTGACTTATGTCAACTTTTATAAAGGGTACATCATATTCTATTATTTTCAATAATTTGATTGGTGGACACAACTTATCTAACAAGAAATGCAATCTCTCTTTAGAAAATAAAAAAAAAGCCTCTCCTTGAGTTGATATTTATTTCACTTTTCATAATTTCTTTAAAACAGTAAGTCCATATCTAGAAAGAATATTGTTCTAATGAAGCAGACAAAAATAATAAATTTTTTTTTTTCTTTGTAAACTTGGGCCCAACCTCCCCTTGGGGGAGGGTGTGTCTCGACCACCCTGCTAAGCGGGTCTTCCACAACAAAAACAAAAAAATATTGTCAATCCATGGATCTATAAAAATTATTTTTCCAATAAACAATGATGTGTCTTAGCATTATTCATTGATTTTCTCTCTCTACCATGCAAGACTTTGTCGGATACAAAATTTAAAATTTTTATACCTCGAGAGAAATTTGATTGAGGGAAACATCGATACATGTCTAAGGAATCTATACTCTCTTAAATTGTTAGGTCTATCTTACAATCAACTAAATGGTGTGTTCTCATTTTCGTTGTTTGCCAACCAGTGTTCCGAAATGCGCCCAGTGCGGCTGCCTATGCGGTCGCATAGGCGGTTCGTAACCCTGCCGAACCGTTTCGGTCAGATGCGGGCAATATGTGCTCAAGGCCCGCATAAACGGTCAAAAAGCGGGTATGCGGCCGCCTAAGCGGGCGAACGGGCTTAGACAGATAAATGGGAATTTTGCATTTATACCCCCCGAAAAAGTTAATTGCATTTATACCCCTAAAAAATTATATTTATACCCCTGTGTCCGTCTGAAATTGCATCTATGCCCATGTGTCTGAAATTTTAATGGTTTAATATGATTACATTTCTTCAAATTTACCTTGTTATTTCTTGTTTATAGATCAACACTATATAATTATTTTTTATTAATAAAAAATTACATAACCGCATATACTCCCGCATATACTCCCGCATGCCGCATATACTCTGTGCGGTACCTTACCCGCACGCAAACCACATACCGCATTTCATAACACTGTTGCCAACCTCTCCAACTTGTCCTACGTTGGTCTCTCAAATAACTATCAACAAGAAGTGGAAACGGAATCTCCACCCTGGATTCCATCATTTCAATTGATTCAGTTGCGATTAAACAATTGTGTACTCAACAAACGTAGTGGTTGAATGGTCCCTAGCTTCTTATTTACCCAATATAAATTGATCAGCCTACGTTTGTCAAATAGTTTGATTATAGTGAGCAATCCCTTTGAACTTATCAATAATGTTACTATTGAGCTAATTTTATCATATAACACATTCCATAGTCCTCTTTTCTGGACTATTCAAAACAAAAGTCTATCTCTCGAAATTCTTGACTTCTTTGAGAGCCACAATTCCGGAATCTTTCCCCAAAATCTAACAATTTTCTTTCCCAATTTAGAATACTTAAATTTGTCTAGAAACGCATTTCAAGGCAGTATTCCTTCTTTTCTAGGTGACCATAAGTCGATAAGAGTGTTAGATCTATCCAAAAATAACTTTATAGGAGACATGTTTCCTAGGAATTTGAATATGCAACATATTCAATATTTGTTCCTCTCTGATAATTACCTCACAGGGTCTATAGCAAGAAGCTTATTGAATTGTTCAAGCCTAAAATTGTTAGATGTGAGAAACAGTTTTCTTTCGGATGCTATTCCAAGCTGGTTGTTTGATTTTCCTAATATCACATCACTTCTCTTATCCAGGAACAAATTCAATGGTTCCATCCCAACTCAAGTGTGTCAAATGCAAAATCTTCACATCCTAGATCTTTCAAATAACAATCTTTCAGGTATAATTCCCAATTGTCTCAACAACAACACCTTTTGGATTAGACCTCCTCCAAGTGAGTTCCCGTTTTACTACGATTTGATAAATGCTACTTGGATAGCAGTTACAACTGATTTAATAACCAAGGGGAGGTTGTATAATTTTATTGGTGATCCCCTCTCCTTGATGACATCGATAGATCTATCTATGAATATGTTGTCTTGTCCCATCCCTATGGAAATGGGATATTTGACAACGCTCCACTCGTTGAACTTGTCACACAACCACCTAATAGGATCGAATCCAGAATCCTTCCAAAACCTGATGAGTTTAGAGAGTTTGGACCTCTCTTTCAACCCTCTCTCAAGTGAAATTCCTCCTCAACTAGTTCAGCTCAATGCGCTTTCAACATTTCGAGTAGCCTACAACAATCTATCAGGCATCATCCCATCGAGCGGGCAGTTCTCTACATTCAATGAAAGCAACTTTGAAGGCAATCCCAACTTTTGTGGTCCAATGGTGGGAAGGAACTGCTCAAGTGAAACATCGCAAACTCATCGCATCACCGATGATGAGGGAAACAAGCCGAGGGTCATCGATAGCCCGGTGATCTACTACTCGTTCATCGCAGCATCGCATGCAATCGGATTCTGGGGTGTCATTGCTGTGCTTGCGTTCAAGTACAACTGGAGGGTCAAGTTTTTCTTAGCAGCAGATGATTTGATATATGCATGTGGGATCGGGATTTCAAGCCTCGCAAGATGCATACGAAAGTGTATTCATAAATGATAATGTACAAATCGATTATGAAGAACTAAAATATCATTGTGTGCTAGTATTTCAGGGTTGGCTTTTTTTTCATAGATACTACTGGTTTTAAAAAATTCTGTCATGAAGTCATTTTCGACTTGACGACTTGGTTTTGATAATTTTGGCAGTCTGGCTAACAGGACTATAGGAGTACTAAAAATATTTATAAAGATATATAGTGAATTAACCAAAAAAGAATGAAATGAACAAGGCCCCCAGTCGACTGCAGATCATTTCAAAATTAATATAATCTGAGGTATCAGCAGTTGAAGATAGTGACTCATCAAGAACATGTGTCACGACGTGATAGACTGCATTCGGTAAAACTGATTTTAGATAGAAGTTAGGTTTAAAACTGATTTTATAAAAAAGTTCTCTCCACAGCTTTTGAAAAATTCAGATTTTTGATATTTTTTCACAGAAATATGTATGTAGTTTTTTGTTATAATTTTTCTGTTTGAAAATGAGTTTGAAATATACAGTCTCTTGCAAACCTAAAAGTTGCTTAAACCCATTTCCAAACGGGATCTAAAAATGATCTGTGATGGACAATTGGCACATAGCAGTTGAGCCAAGGATAATATGCCCTATTAGAAATTATTTTGTTTTATTTTGAAAGATCTAAATAAAATGATTTTATTGATTACTTACATGTTAATTACATGAGTGTGATAGTTCAGTTTGGTGGCTGGTGGTTTATAGCATTGTTTGTTAATTTGATTTCAAAAAAATTTCATCTGTTTGCAACTGGTATTCTTAAAAGGGTTTTGTGCACCAGAAAGTTTTCATATCAGTACATACATACGGGATTATCATCAATACGTATTTGGATGAATGACAAGTAACTATGAAAATACATTAATAAGAATTATATCAATGATTTTTTAATTAATGAAATTTTTTAACTCTTTTATGGACATGTATCAACCATCAAATTTGTATGATAAGATTTCGATCACTATATACTGATATGAAAAATTTCATGTGCACATCTTCATTTGTTTTTCCTATGAACCGAGATTTAGTTAAGTTGGCAAGCAACTCTCATCTCTGTGAAACACTGAATGAGATCAATTGATCAAATTTTGGAAAACAGTTTTCGAAGCATCTGGAAATTTTTTGACGGTCGAAATCCATGTCTCTGTTGGGGTGTTTTAGCAGCTCTTGTGCTTCTTTATAGAGAACGAGAGAGAACAGTACGGGTTAATCAATTGTTCCACCAACTTTTAAAAACAAAAAACAGAGGACTTTTAAAAACCTAAAAACAGAGGCCTTGTGTGTGTTCATTCCCTCTCTCCGGTTGCTTTCATATTCTTGCACACACACAGAAAAACCAGTTCGAGCCTATTAAAAAAAATAAAATTAGAGAAAGAGAGGTCTCATATCCTAAAGACTTATAAAGTATCGTTTATTTAGAAAAATTTTAGAATTTGGAGTGCACCTTAACGGACCATTGCTCCAGAGTGGAGTGCAATCTGCTTTTCGAAAAGCGTTTTTGCGTGCCTATTATTTTTGTCAGCTTTTTCTAACTCTACTTAATTTTAGTTCTGTTAAAATTTAGGTTACGTTTGTTGCAGTTTAAATTTATAGATTATTGGTTATAACTTATAGATTATAACTTTTCTGATAAGCTGTTAACATGTTTGTTGTAGCTGTTGAAAAGTAAAGAATAAACGGCTGTAGATGTTTGTTTAAATAAGCTGTAAAACAACTTTTTGCTGTATGATTTTTCAAAAATACCCCTTTCACATGTAAAAGTTAAATTTAATTTGTTTGATAACAGAACGTTGTTTTATTTATAAAATAAAATAGTTTTAGTTAATTAATTAATCCTACCAACTTTTAAAAACCAAAAATCAGTGGCCTCGTGTTCTTCCCTCTCTCTGGTTGCTTTCACACAGAAAAACCAGTCCGAGCCCACTAAAAAATAAAACTAGAGAAAGAGAGGTCTTCAATTCTAAAGGCTTACAAGGTGTTTGTTAAAATCTTCTCATGAATGCACATTGAGAAGGATCAGAGATCGCCTATCTTCGGAGTGGATCACCAGTGAATCATTGTATCAGAGTGGAACGAAATCTATTTTTTGAAAAACACTTTTACACACCTCGATCGCATATTTTTGTCAGATTTTCCTAACTCTACTTAATTTTAATTATGTTGTGATTTTTTCAAAATTAAAAAACTTAAGTATTTTTCCATCAGAATACAGGGTGGAAGAACCACGGTGACCACTTAAAATGCAGCTTTCATCATTTTGAGAGACTATAAATATGAAAAGTACAACTAAACACCAGATGAACATAGTTTATGCCATCTTTTGGTTTTACACATGAGACATTAGCTCAAGTTTAAGACAAAAATTTGTGTTTTGTGTAAATCAGATTTCATCCTTCATCGTGGTGTCTAATGCTTATGCTCCCATTGCATCTTTAGGTGTCCTCCTCTGCCGGTCTCATGTTAATTAAGTTATATCAAAACTGACTATTCTTAAAGGTCTAATGATCGTTCCAAATATATATAATTTTTTTTAAAATATTATATATCGATAAATTAGTGAACGAAATTAGAGAATAACCAACATATATTTATATTAAATTAGAACAATGTGGAACACGCCCGTCTACCAAATACTCTTTATTAAAATCTCACATGACTTCTCATATCCTAAAGATTATATATGTTTAATTAGGCGAAACATGTAATTCTTTTTCTGCAAGGGCTTATACAAATCATTGGAACATGTATTGTATTTTTTATTTTATGATGATAATGAATGTGAAGTATATATTGTTAGAAAATCACTGAAAGTATGAGTTATGAATGTGAAGTATATATTGTTAGAAAATCACTGAAAGTATAAATTAAAAATATAATATAGAAAAGCATAGAGAAGAAGAACAACTGTATTAGATTGATGACTTTGTTATGTTTTAAAGAAGGTTGGGCTAGAATTGGACTCTATGCCCTTAAGACAATAGTCGCCCACCCTGATGCTCACAGATCTGGTGAGCAACACTTCAAACCACAAGGACAACGAACCAAATATGTTACCCACTCTCTCTCTCTCTTTACTAACTCTGAAATGGAGACTTGAATGCATCCTGAGAATGTCTATTGCAGTGAATGATTGGATGATTTAAAATGCAGAAACTGGGTGGGATTTATAGGGTAGAAAATCAGTTGAAAAGACTCTTGATTGAAACAGAGTCTAAGAAGCCCCCTCCATTCAAACATTCAATATTAAGATCATAACCGTTGATCGGACGGCCCATATTGCATCCGAGGATTAATCCGATCGACGGTTCATATTTCATCTGATCAAAATAATCTCCACCGTCCGATCAAATGGTTACGATGGGCTGTTCGTGCGGATTTTTTGAGACTGTGCGGTTTAAGTGATGGGTTGTCTGATCGAGTTGGATCGGACGGTCTTTTTTTTTATTTTTTTTAAGGAGAGACCACAGGGTCTCTAGAAATGTTTTGAAAAATAAAAATAAAATTAGAGAGAGAGACACAGGTGTCTCTTGAAAGGGGAGCTATATTTCAACCCCTATGGTTCTCTAACCCACCCCTCAAAAAAAATTATTTGGGGTGGGTTAGAGAACATGAAGAAGAGGTGATGAGAGAGGCGCGTGGGTGTGCGGAGGGTCGCGCCGCCCGTGCGTGATCGAATCGTTGTGCGACGCCGGCCACTCCATCACCCTCCTCGCCGTCCCCTGTCACCACTGACCTCGTCGGCTGTTCCGTCACCCTCCTTGCTGTCCCCAATGTCGATCTCCGCTGCTCCTCCGCCGGGATCCCCCTTTCCTCCACCTCCGTCGTCGCCGACGTCCTCCGCTACCACGTCCTCCTCCGCTACCTCTCCTGGCCGGAGCTCCGCCGCCTCCCTTCTCCGGGGAGCTCGTCACCACCCTCTACTAAACCACCGGCTATGCCGCAGACGATCTCGACGCCATCAACCTCATGATCTCGACGGTGATGGCGTCAGGCATGGCAGAGGAGTTCGGGGAGGATGAAAGGATGGCGGGGATCACGGTGTTCGCTCTGACGGATGCGGCGTTCGTGAGGGTTGACACTTGACAGTGGCCGAGCCAGGTCTCTCTCATCTCCTCTTTCTCTCTTTTCTTTTTGTTCTCTAACCCACCCCAAATAATTTTTTTTGAGGGGTGGGTTAGAGAACTATAGAGGTGGAAATATAGCTCCCCCTCTTGAAATCCCCTTCTCCATCAACAGAACAAGGAAGAAAAAAAAAATTAAAACGAAAACCCATCCTCGTTTCCCTTCTCGACTCCTCACGCAGCTCTCCCTCCGCCACCTCTTCTCCTTGCACGGCCCCCCTTCCGGCACCTCTTCTCCTCACACCGTCTCCGCATTGTCACCTCGTCACTGCGGCAACTCGTCACCGTCTCCGATCCCGCACCGGCACCGGCACCGGCACCGACACCGTCCTCGCAAAACATTCAATGCAAGTATTTTCTTTAACTTGCCTTTGTATCCCATTATTTAGGTCTAGGGTTTTGATTTGTTATGTTATTTGATTATTTTGGGTTTTCTTTTGTTTTAGTTTTAAAAAGGAACCCAAATTTTATTGTGATTTGATTAGTTAGGGTTTTCTTTTGTTTTGACTTTGATAAGAAACCCAAATCTTGTTGTGATGTGGGTTATTTTTGAAGATTGAAAAAATGGAAACCTAGATAAAGTTCGCCTAAAAAAAAAAGATTGTGCCTATGAATCTCTAACACTGAAAAAGTGAAAACCCAAATGAAGTTCTTTAAAATAAAATAAATAAATAAATAAAAGTTTGTGGCTATGATGAATCTCTAACACCCATCTCTGCCCAACAAAAGCTTTGATGAATCTTCCATTATTGGGTTCTCAGAAGAAGACAAACATTTTTCCCTTACCACTTCAAATAATTTTTTGCCCTGCTCAGTTAAAGAGGGGGATCAATTAATGTTGGTAATATGGGTGAAGGTGATGAGCCTGTATAAATCATCTCACTTGAACTGATATTTCAAGTTGTAATGAGAACAGAGGAAAGAAAAGTTGCAACAACCTTAAAAAGTGAAGTATATATGCTTAACCAACAACAATTTCAAATATGTTTTTCCTTTTTGATGCACTGATGGCTTTTTTACTGCATGCTAATGATGTGGAGCTCAAGAGGTCTTTAGGGCTCTGTTTTGATACATTTTATGAAAAGTATTATTTCATGGTAGATGGTGGTGATCTACAACTACAACTCTTTGTGGAGGCATAAGTGGTCTCTGAGTTGGATTGTTTATTTTGAAATTGTGGCTTGATTGATGGAGTAGTTTACTAACACAACTTAAAGAATCTTGGCAATGAGTTGAATTTTAAATTCATGTCATCCATGGAGGGCATCAATGGTTGACCTTGCTTCATTTGTCATCTTTGCCTTTTCCTTCCTCTTTATGTTTCTCTCATGCTTGCTGTACAATTCCAGAGAAATAAAGAAAGGGAAGAAACACAACCAGTAGAAGAGAGTTATGTTGGACAAAAGAGAAAACAAAAACTACAACACCAATGTTGACTTTCAATTTTTAATTTTCCCTCAATTATGCACACCCCCATAGTCTTATACAATATGTGACGCAATCTTTTACGAATTTGATAATGCTTTCCAATATTTTTCATTGCTTATTTCACAAAATTAATATATCGTTATCAATTTTTGCATTGCTTCAGTTTCTTTCCTGAGTTGGGTTCTGCAGGAAAATATGGTTATAGTTTGTGGGAAAAAAATTGATTAATTAAAGATGCTATGGCTAGCTTTTTGTTTACTAATTGAATCATAATCGCGTTGACGAAGAAATGTAAATGGATAATCTCAGGGAAGTCTAGAAATTTTTTATGACAAAAAAACCATAGATACATAAAATCTCTAGTAAATGTTGTGCATATTTTTCAGAGAGTGAAAGCAAATCCATGATAAATAAAAATTAGGCTTTTCGAGAAATTCTGAAGGAAATTCTGAAGGGTCTTGTTGTGTTCACCTACATAGTTCTCAGTCAGATTCTAAGATATTTAAATCTTGTTTATCATTTAGAACTGATTTTTTCTATAAAACATAATATTTTACTGTAGATAGAAAAACATTCAAAGCATTTCTAAAATTCATCTTTAATAGTTTATCTATACCAATAGATTAAAATGATATGAATCATATTCTCATGGTTCTGGACATTAAACCACTGTTTAAAGATAAACAATGACTTTCAATTATAATAGTAAATATAATATTTCTAGCTCTTGCCCCAGGTACAGGCAGCAATCGTAGCCCCCCATCAGGAAAGGCCCCCAAATATAAAAATACCCACAAAAATTTATTTTTTTACATTTAATCTAATTTATAATCCAAGAGCTATACTCAGAAATTATTTTTTCACACTCCAATTCAACATCTAGAGCTAGTACTAATAGATTAGTCTTACATCAAAATATTATGTATAAGCATTTTCTAAAAACTTTCTTTTGATACAATTAACCATTTTCTTTTAAATTAGGGTGAATTGCCTAAATACACACATGTAGTCTATTCTTGTGCCCCAACCTTTAGAAAAAAAATTTTCGAGCCCCTATAACAAACACTCAATTTTTTTTTACCCTCTTCCCCTTAATTCCCTCAATCCCACAAAATTGTAGTTTTTCTCGAAAGTGCATATATATTTTATATAACTTGCAGAACGCAAAATTTTAATTTATGTAAATATTATTTGTAAGTGTATTATTATGCATGTTATGTAAAAATTGTAATTTGCAAAACAATAGATAAATATACGTTAATGCATAACTCTTAAAAATATGTTATCCCAATAAATGCATCAAAGCACTTAGAATTCATCTAATGTTTACATTTTGACATTTTTTTCATACCCTAATGAACTAAACTGTTGTCTTCCCCTGGATCCTTCTCATGTCTTTCTGGCTAAAATCGATTTAACTATTACACTTTCGAGTCAACAAACGTATTTCATTAGAAAGAAAACGTAATTCAAACTATATTAGATATTCAACAATTGATCAAACACTCAAATAAATAAAAAATTAACAAGTGTATACTTTATGACATTATAAGAAACACACATACATTAATGTATGTTTCTATATTGTTTTACAAGTTACTATTTTTATATGATAAATAATACATTTATAGATAATATTTATAGAAATTATATTATGTTATGAAAACATATATGCAGCAATTATTCCCGGCCCCAACCCCAACTCTCAAGTCTCACGTAATCTAGATAAGATTTTGAATGGACTGCTTTTTGTTTCTTCTCTCCCAAGCCACGTAAAAGATCCCAAGTCAATTGACCGGACTTTGTGGAATGTATGTATATAAAAAAGAAGTTCCTGAGCATGCACTTTATAAATAATAATATTAAAAAAAATACAAATTTAAAGAATTAGTGAGTATGGGGGGATCTTGTGGTGCTTTGGTGAGACTACTAATTGGGTGTGTGCTCATATGTTGTGTTTTTCATGTGAATGGGTGTGTGGAAGAGGAGAGGAGGGCACTCTTAGACATCAAACACTCTCTGGATTTAGTAGGTTATTACTCTACTGCACTTGAAGATTGGGTTATTGGAGGTGGAGATTGTTGCAACTGGACCGGGGTGACATGTGGTAATTCATCTTACCAACATAAAGTCATTGCAATAGATCTTTATGATGTGAGAGGAAGATTTATTTCTAGAGAATGGTATCCGAACGCCAGTCTTTTTGCCCAGTTCATGGAGTTGGGGGAGCTTGATTTGGGTTCTAATGGCATCGCCGGATGGGTCGACCCGCAAGGTATTTTTGAACATTCACTCTCACCATTTTTTATGCTTGGGTGGATGTTGATGATTTTCTCAATTGTCTACTGTTTCAAATAGAAGATATTATAGAGTTTTTCAATGATCAAAACTCATAACTACACAAATCACCTGAATGATCTATCCTTAAGAAATTAGACTGACCTAAGAAATTGGGTTGGGCTGGTAAAAGAAAGGAAAAAAAAGTTGAATTTATACAAGATTAGGGATAAAGTTTTATTATGAGTAGAAAATATTAAAGATGTACCTTTGGCTTTTTAATTTGAGTAATAAAATTTCCAACCATTTACAAAAAAGAAGAAGAGTAAAGTCATTCATGCAATTATTTTTGTAGTTTCTAATATGTTTTAAATTTTTTAAGGTATATTAAATCTATTTTTCATAATTCATAAATATTTTTTATAGGTAAATATTTCATATAAATTTGAATAATTCTTATAGAATAATAAATCTTTACGCTCAAAGAGCAACACGTGTAGTCTCCTTTAGATTGTTCTGTAGCATCAAAGAAACCACATAAATTAACATAAAAAAGCTAATAAACTCTTAAACTAGGACCATAGTGTGATGCTTATCAATGATCCTCGGATGTTAAAGTCATAAAACACATCTCACATAGATTAATGAACTTTCACTTAAAAATTGATAGTAATTCATATATTACTGTTGGAATCAATGAGATGTCATCAAGTGATGTGTTATTAGATAGACACATGACATAGGTAAAATCATGCATCCGATACATGTCTTTAAACCAAGTTGCAAGCGCACCTATGACTCATTTGCCCATTTGTGCAAGCTCGTTCTCCAAGAAGTCCCAAGTCGTTGAGATATCACATTCCTACATACCTCATCATAACACCTCATTGATCTTATACGTTTCTCCGACCTTAACATGTAAAGATAATAATGTGATTGATCACTGTCATTGATCATAAACTCATGAGTCATTTGGCACACATGTCGCGCGGTCTAGGTTATCAGGTTATCATACAGCTCGTAATGTCTCATAGACACGTGTTCACTTGTGAGAGCTTACTCAGATTTATGCACTATAAATCCATGTCAAATTTTCTAAGTCATGAAACTTATTCTTTTCATAATAAGTGACAATTCTTGATTCATATGTATTGGGATATATAGAGGTTCAGGGCTTTCACATCTCCAAATGATTTTTATGCACTCTACTAACCTAAACATATTGGATTTATTACATCTTGATATCATTAACTTTCCAAAAATGATACACCCAGGCTTTGAAGTTATATGCATTAATTTATAGGGATTTTCTCTTTACGTTTGATCTCCATATAAATGAATACGACCCCAAGCTTAAAAGTGAAGCTAAAAGAGATTTTTTTTTATCTTATGACCAAAAGCATGACTAATTTTTTAGTCCAATATAATTTGAACAACAATTCTCATAAGATGTATTTCGCTTTGGGCATTTCTTGTCTTATGAAATTCAAGCTGAATACTTACCATTATCGTAAAAAAATATATATTTTGAACCAATTAAAATATGACTGATAGCATATCATCATATCATTTTTTGGTGGTGTTTGAAAGGATGAATATTAATATTTTTATTAGTTTTGCAAACATTACTCACTCAACTTCAGTTCGCACTCGTTTTGCAAACATTACTCACTCAACTTCAGTTCATTGTTTAATTTATATAATTATTGATCAATCTCTCTAATATTTTTTTTATTTGATGTATATTTTGAAGGCTTTAGAGATCTGCAAAAACTCGAGATGTTGGATCTTAGTAATAATCCTATCAAGCGGGTCGATCCGTGGATTTCAAATATCACGTCCTTGCAAAATCTTGACTTGTCATCTAGTATGATCAAAGAATTTCCATCAGGTAATCCATTGCCAAATTTTTATCTTGTAAATTTTATATGAATTTATCTTATTCTTTCCTATTGTAGTTTAGTTTCTCATCTAAAGTCTTGTTTGGAAACGGGTTCAGACAGTTTTTTAGTTTGCAAGAAGCTATTTTTTCTAAATTCATCTCTAAACAGAAAATATATTTCTATGAAAAAATGTCGAAAACCTAATTTTTTTCAAAAGTTGTAGAGAGGTAGCTTCCTAAAAAAATCAATTTTAAACCCAATTTTTATCTAAAAACACTTTTGTAATCGTGCAACCAAAAGCTGATCAATCCCGTTTCCAAACGGGGCTATGTCAATCAAAATACCTTCATTTGTATGCACAAAAAAAACCACCTTAATTAATTGTAAATAATGCATAAGTTACTAAATAAAATATATGATTAACATCATTGTAAAATTCAATTATAGTCTAAAATAGACATTCTAGATGTAATATAACTTGACATAAATCAACAAGTTTTCTAGTCACGTGACTATGAAGATAAATAATAACTATCCGAGCAAAAATAGAAACTATGAAGCAAATAAAAATAGATCTACGAACATTTTCAATATACATTTTATAGGATGATTTCTTTTCTACCACCTAAGATAATGTTAACTCCTCTTGCTCTCATCTCATTAACCAGTTTTGCAGAAAGTTCCAGCACCTAGTACAATGTGACCTTGAATAGTTTTCACTGACTGATTTTTCTTTGCCCAACAAAAATGTTATAAAAACATTTAAAAAGTCTTCACCGACTGATGAACTACAGTTCAAAATGACAAAGTATATATAATAGAAACATCAATTAAAACTACATGCTCATGAACTACGATGCAAAATGATGAAGTATATACAATTCAATGAATGGGTTGAGATGCATATTGCAAATTTAATCTGATTAATATATGAGATCCCATTTGAATTCCAATTGATTATAACCCCAATAACTTTCGAATCTACGACAAGAAAAAAAAGAGAGTGAACTCTTTGAGTTCTATAGAGTGAGCCCTCACTCACATTTACAATTTCTTGGTGAAGGGAATTTCTGGTGCCCTGTGCATGAAGGCATGAAGCTAGAAAGAGCAAACAATATGAACTTGAGAGTTTTATCTAGTGATCCCATCTATGAAAGACATATCACACAATAACTAGAATATCTGCATGTGCGAGAAGTTGTGAAGCAGATCAAGGTAATGCAACCACACCATACATTTTCAAGATCCTTTTCACATTCAGCATCATATAATCTAGGCTTCTCCTTTGGTGGTAATCAAGTAGACAGTGGACTAGAAAAAAGTAAGAGAAGCATGATTACCTTCTTCAGCGCGCCGATCATGGAGGTGTTGCTCCTTTCGAGGGCTCCTTGATCATTCGCCAAGGTCGGGGCACCCTTCTCAAACTCAATGAGGAAGACACACGACTTCTCCATTGAAGGAGGAGAGCCTCCGATCTGAAGGTTTTTTCCACAAATCGGAAGAAGTTGAGAGAGAGAGAGAGAGAGAGTGACTTGAACAAAAAACTAGAGATCAAAATCAAACCATCCGAGATTTCATTTGGATTAACATGGGAATGGATGGTATTTGTGGAAAAAATCAGATTGTGAAAGCAATAAAGGGATTCTCACATAAAGATTAAACTCAAATTTCAACATCTACACATTATGCATAAAATGTATATATTTGGATGGTTATTTTTGAAAAGATAATGTTCACCAGATTTTCTAATCACGATTTCTCATTGAAGGAGGAGAGCCTCATATATGAAAGTTTTTTTTGACAAATCGGAGGAAATTGAGGGGGAGAGAGAGAGAGATCAGATTTGATAAAAAAAACTGGAGATCTGAATCGAATCGTTCTTCATTTGGATTTTAATGGGAATGGATCGAAAAAGTTACCTCAATTTGGAATGTCTGTCTCCTCCTCCGCTGAGAGCCTCGGCTTCAGCCGACACCGCTCGCGGCAGTGAGAGACCACCACCACCGCCGGAGAAGACTTTCTTCATCGCCGCCGCGAATACCGACGCCGCCATCGGTCTCCGGTTCGTGCTCTGCCTCCGCGACCCCGGACTTCACCATGGAGTGGGGGAGTGTCGGGCGGAGGGGCATCGGATCTGGAGGCGGTCGGGGGGAGGAGGTCACAGGTGGAGGCGAAGCAGGGATCCGGTGATCTATGGTCATCATTGCTCTCTCTCTCTCTCTGATTTGGGGGTTTTTGAAAAAGAGTAACCCTAACTGTTATTCACTGATTATTTGATGGGAATGAATCGAAAAAATCCATTTCAATGATTGATAAATAATGTACATGACAGTGGAAACAACAAAATACAGGTCTACGACTACGACACAGAATCAAGAGCTCAAAATCATGCCTATTTATTAACAGAAACCAAGCCAATTTGTAAAAATACAAACTAAACAAAGGAAACTCTGATTGTTAAACTTCCTTTAATTAAAAACAAAAGGGACAACAAATCTTCAGAAAAAGATGAGTTCTTTTCAGGGGAAAAAACCAAAGAGACCCACTTATGATGCTACATATCCATGTAAAGTAGAAAAATGTTTATGAGTTTTCTTCAATGAATTAAAATAGTAAGTTTTAGGCCGGCTACATAATTATTTTTATCTTTTTTATTTGAATAATTATAACAGCAACAATAATAATTCTATTTTATAAAAATTCACATATGAGGATGTTCATTCATGAAATCTCTTTTTTAACTTCAGAAACTCATTTTGATTACTTGACGTTAAATATTTTTAATTTTTTTTCTTTCTTTCTTGTCTCTTTGATCGACATATCAATTGGCAAAATGTTCTTTTTTTAAACTTGTTTAACTCTTCATTGATTTTTCTTTGTTTCATGCATGACCTTTATTTTGAAAATATATATCTCTTCTATGACTAAAATACTTTGATCAAATATATAAAAAAATTCCTCTTCTAACTTACTAACGCTCTATAATCGAATGAAGAACTTTCTTTTATTAGCTTTTACAACAAGTGAAAATATTTTTTGAGGAATCTAATAAAACTATGCTTCTTAAATAAATTAATATCAAAATTTACTTTAAATGGAAAAATTCTTGTTTTTCATCCTCGTTTGCAAACATTACATGTCGCGCACCTTTATTTATCAGTTCTTTGTGATATAACCACTAAATCTCTCTAATATTTTTTTATTTAATGCATTTTTTAAAGGCTCTTGGGATCTTCAAAATCTTGAACTTTTGGATCTTATTGAAAATTTTTATAAGATGGCCTAATCATTAACTTGTCATATAATATTAAACTAAATATTAGTGCATCAACAAGCAGCACTGTTTTATCATATGCAAATTAAAGAGATATATGCAGGTGTAGGGCGTTCACAGAATCTCTCAATGGTCTGATCACTTGAACACATTAGATTCACAACTTGACATCATTAACTTCCCTTTATTTCGTGGGAACAATTGCATTTCTAACTTTCTTACAATCCATCAAATAGAGACTTTGTGAGACAATTTTGCAAGGTAGATCATAAAAAGAAAATAATTTCTTATGATGATTATTATGTCATGTAAAGATTAAGTATTAGCTTTTGAAGCTTAAATAAAGGTTCCTTTTTTCCCCCTTTTTGGCAGTCATTGAAATGAAAAATCTTGATTTGTTGCCCAATGTTATATAATTCATCTAAATAAATATATATTCCTTGTTGAGAATATAAATGCGATCATCACCATTTATAATTCTAGATATTGGTGTTTTTTTTTATCATGCACTAAATGAATCCTTTTGGAGGGAATTGCATAAGCCCCCTAATGTAGCTCCATTCTATTCTACCAAAATATTATCTTAACAGCATGCTAAAAAATATTATTTATTCGATTATTACTGTTCTAAATATATAAACTACTAGTTTTCATCTGCGCGATATTTTTGTGTAAACAAAAATATTTTGAAAAGCTGCCTTAAACAAACACCCTCAAGTTTTTTAGATAATATATCATGTTATATTTATGATATAGTGAGAATTTTAGCAATTATAAAATGTCATTTATAAAATTTATTATGAAGTTATGTGTTACAACAGAAAATGAATGTTTTACATGTATACCCGTCAACCAACCCTATATTGTTAAAAATCTTCTATTTGAAAACTCTAAAACCAACCATATCCCCCATTTTCACATATGTAAGGATTTGTTTTAACATTATTTTCCACACTTTTGTCTCTGTGATGCAGGTCTTTGTCAGATACACAATTTACAAGCAATAAACCTTGGCGAAAATTTGATTGTGGGCAACATCGATACATGTCTAAGGAATCTATATTCTCTTGAAAGACTACTACTATCTGACAATCAATTAGATGGTGTGTTCTCATTTTCCTTGTTTGCCAACCTCTCCAACTTGTCAACCGTTGATCTCTCAAATAACTATCAACTAGAAGTAGAAACTGAATCTCCATCCTGGGTTCCATCATTTCAATTAGTTTATTTGATCTTAAATAATTGTGTGCTCAACAAACGTAGTGGTTGGAGGGTCCCCAGCTTCTTATTCACCCAAAATAAATTGAGAATCCTAGATTTGTCAAATAGTTTGATCATAGTGAACAATCCCTTTGAACTTGTCCATAATGGTATTAATGTGCTAATTTTAGCACATAACACATTTCATAGCCCTCTTCTTTGGAGTGTCCATAACAAAAGTATTACTCGAAATTCTTGACTTATCCGAGAGTCACATTTCTGGAATCCTTCCGCAAAATCTAACAATGTTTTTTCCCAACTTACGCTCCTTAAATTTGTCTGGAAATGCTTTTCATGGCAGTATCCCTTATGTGCACAAGTCAATAGAGGTGTTAGACCTATCTAGAAATAACTTTACAGGAGACATGTTTCCTGGGGATTGGAATACGCAACATATTCAATATTTGATCCTCTATGATAATTACTTCACAGGGCCCATACCAAGAAGTTTATTAAATTGTTCAAGCCTAAAATTGTTAGATGTGAGTAACAATTTTCTCTCGGATGCTATTCCAAGCTGGTTGTTTAATCTTCCTAATATCATATCACTTTTCTTATCTGGAAACAAATTCAAAGGTTCAATCCCAATTCAAGTGTGTCATATGCAAAACCTTCACATCCTAGATCTTTCAAATAACAATCTTTTAGGAACAATTCCCAGTTGTCTTAACAACATCACCTTTTGGATTAGACCTCCTCCAAGTGATGATCAGTTCCCGTATTACTACGATTTGATAAACGTTACTGAGATAGCAATTACAACTGATTTAATAACCAAGGGGAAGTTGTATAATTTTATGGGTGATCCCCTCTCCTTGATGACAGCGATAGATCTATCTATGAATATGTTGTCTGGTCCCATCCCTATTGAAATGGGATATTTGACAACGCTCCACTCGTTGAACTTGTCACACAACCACCTAACGGGATCGATTCCAGAATCCTTCCAAAACCTGATGAGTTTAGAGAGTTTGGACCTCTCTTTCAATCATTTCTCAGGTGTAATTCCATCTCAACTGGTTCAGCTCAACAAGCTTTCAACATTTCGGGTAGCCTACAACGATCTAACAGGCATCATCCCATCGAGCGGGCAGTTCTCTACGTTCAATGAAAGCAACTTTGAAGGCAATCCCAACTTATGTGGTCCAATGGTGGGAAGGAACTGCTCAAGTGAAACATCGCAAACGCATCGCATCATGATGATGAGGTCGACAAGCAGAGGGTCATCGATAGCCCGGTGATCTACTACTCGTTCATCGCAGCATCACATGCAATCGGATTCTGGGGTGTCATTGCTGTGCTTGCGTTCAAGTACAACTGGAGGGTCAAGTTTTTCTTAGCAGCAGATGATCTGATATATGCATGTGGGACCGGGATTTCAAGCCTCGCAAGATGCATACGAAAGTGTATTCGTAAATGATAATGTACAAATCGATTATGAAGAACTAAAATATCATTGTGTGCTAGTATTTCGGGGTTGGCTTTTTTTTCATAAACTACTGGTTTTTTAAAATTCTTTGTCATCAACTCATTTCCGACTTAGCTTTGATAATTTTGAGAGTCTGGCTAACAGGATTATTGGCGTACTAAAAAATATTTATAAAGATATCTAGGGAATTAACCCAAAAGGAAATGAAATGAACAAGGCCCCCAGTTGACTGCAAGTCATTTCAAAATTAATATGATCTGAGGTATCAGCGGTTAAATATAGTGACTCATCAAAAACATGTATCAGAACACGTGGTTGCATGATTGCAAAACTGAATTTATACAAAAGCTGAGTTTAAAATTAATTTTGTAGAAAGCTGTGTCTCTATAGCTCTTGAAAACTTAGGTTCCTCTAAGAATAATTCAAAAGACAACCAAGCACAAAATCACTTTATCATTATTTATACTCACTTATGCCAGAATAACTGTATACCCAAGAATAAATTATATTCTGTATCCAACCTGGGGTTAGAAGTAAAAAGAGCTCTTTTTTTCTCAACCATCAAAATCTTTATCCATAAACCAAATAATGGAATATAATTGTTACAAAAACCCCCTCTTAACATGTAGGTAGAGGTGTTCTCTCTCCAACGACTAATAGACAGTCACTGGTTTTTTTTGCCCCTTCACATTATCACAAAACACTTTAAGCACCCACTCCCAACAAAAATCCAACATTGAATTTGGAACCATTTCACGTAAATATGTTTGTAGTTTTTTGTTGCATTCCTCCTTTTTGGAAATGGATTTAAGAAAAACAGCCTCATCCAAATCCAAAAAGTGTTCAAATCGATTTTTCAATGGGGCCTAAAAAGGATCTGCAGTGGACAACTTGCAGAAAGCACATGATGGATTTTTTTTTTTTTGAATTGATTTGGAAAAACTGGATTTCCCAAAATGAAATACGTTGATTTATTTTTTTGAAAAAGTGGGAATGAATTTAATGAGAGAGGAAAATGTGGGATTTAAATTACGGTAGTATTGTATTTTGTATCTTTAACCTTTTTTAAAAAGTCAAGCAAGCAACCAATGAGGGAATAACACATCATGGACTTGTCAATGGGGTCTAAATAGTGGGGTCTGTGTAGCAGGGACGTAGAGGAGTGGGGCAGTTTAAGACAAATTAACTTGATGTTATTGTGTTGTGTACAGTGCCCCAAGCCAATGAAAGTATAGAATGATATTAATATACTACATAATCAAAATGAAAAGCATAACAATGTACTAATAACAATGTAATCATAAAACTTATACTTTTCATTACTAATCAAACCTCCGTAACTAATTTAACATATAACCTAGGTTTACATAACATTGCAGTCACCTACAGTCAGAGATAACAGTGCGTGAGGCCACGAGGCACACTCCGCGCTCCGCATGCAATCGAACACACCGAGCACGCACCCGCAGTCTCGTAAGCCGCTTGTGCAATCAAGAGCGCACCGACACGTCGACCCCGCGCCCCCTAAGCACACCCGCATCTACCAGCGCCACCCACTCCCATCATCAGCCACAACTCTTACGTGTTCCTTTCCTATTCCTCAATGTGACATACCTACAAACGGGTGGCGTGTACACATACTTAACACACAACCCTCAAAGGTGTGCTCCTCTCCCTCCTCTTCACTTGCATGCACACACACAACAACAACCACAAGGCAGCGGATCCTCCACTCCTTCCAACCTTTCTCTCCCTCTCCACAACCTCCTCTCATTCTCCACCTCGAACAGGTTGAACCACACAAAAGAGAGAAGAAGAAGAACAAGGGGATGCGAGAGTTTTTTTTTCGCGGGTGGGAGGGGAGAGAGGGGTCTATGGATTTTTTTGGGGGAGGTTTTATTTAAATAGGAGGGTATAATAGGTATTTTAAATGACAGTTAGGGGTCTGTTAGTAAAATGGATCCAAAGATAATAGATTTTGAGGTCTAAAAATTTATTATTAAGGTAAAATATTACAAGAACTAATCATTAATGTGGAGATACACTGATCGACCTCTAATTAATTTTCCCTTGTTTTAATAACACATGAACATGGTATTTAACAACCTCATAATAAGAAAAAGTATTCATAAAACAAAAGGAACACCATTTTTTTTTGGGCATACGAACAATTACATAGTTATAAAATAAGCTCATACATTAACTTTCTGCACAATACATTTTTCAATGAGAATAATTCAAAACACGATCAAATAAAAAATTATTTTATTTTTGTTTGTACTACAATAATTATAAACCACATAATAACTTAATTATTTATTAAAATAAAGGCTTAGAGATTGTGAGCACATTGTACAATATCATTTTGCGGTTCAACATTTGGTATGAAACCTACTACTATAGGACCAAAATCCGTTCTTTTTAAGACCGGGCCCGATTTCATCCTAGGCCCTGGTTTGATCAACATGATAGCCCGTTCTGATCATGTGGGCCTAAAATAGGCCCGCCAGCTCTCAGGCAGATCTGAAGCTGGGGCCTGGCCCATCAGGCTTGATTATCTAGTTCGGGCCTATTGGCCAGAAAAGCCTGTGTGCCTGCCCAGGTTCGGGGGTTGGGCTTTCTTTCCACAGACCGGGTCAGTCCTGTCCGGCCCGTTGCCAAAGCCTAAATGTACTTATCATATGAAAACAGATTCGATCTTTTTATTTTGAGTTCTATCACAGTTAGATTTTTTTACAATTTCAAATGTAGTTCAATATGTTCATTGTATCAAGGTATATGATTCTATTAATTTTTTTATTTTCTATAAATGATATCATTTAATTCATTTGAGTATATATTTCATCTTTTATAAAAATGCATACATCATTAGATGATGTATATTAGATTATAAAATGAATTGTATATAACATTTTATTTGCATTTTCATATACTTTGGGCTGTCAGTTGAGGGTATCTCTTCTCCTGTTATTCTTGATTTTCATCATTTTTTCTTTTTAAGGTTACCAATTTATCATTAAGTGAAGATTGTGATATATAACAGAAGAGAGAGGTGATTATGTACTTATTTTTCCTTCAAAAAAATAAAATAAATTAATGTAAAAGTATCACCTTACTATGCCAGTGGATGAAAGAAACTGTATAAATAGTCATCCATCTCTCTATTTAATTAGTTAAATCACTGTTTTATTTTATATTTAAATGTAAATGTTGATACCGCGATTTCATTACTGAATTCAAAATAAAAGTCCAATTAGGTGAGAGGAAAAAATAGCTACAAAAAATAGCAGAAAAGACATCGATCTCCCCATTAGAAGAGATATATATCTTAAGATCTGTTTAGATATAAGTTTAGATAGATTCTGCATTTGAAAAACTAAAAATTTTCAAACTCAGTTTTAAACACATTTTCAGCGTTTAGCTTTTCAAACCACAATCTTCATTTTTAGACAAAAAATCTTGTGGTTGAAAATATAATAAAACATAACTTTTCAAAAGCCGAGTTTGAAACATAAGATTCTAAAAATATCAGTATTTCAACCTCACATCCAAACACACCCTTAGAAAAACACGACGTACAGCCTTGTCAGGCATCACTCCACGAACTTGTTAAATCAGTACTGTTTCATTAACAAAAAGAGGCATTTTAGTAACATAGATATTTTCAAAAGTTTGTTATCAAATTATATTATCATATCATTTCATTGTCAATGGGGACCATAAAGACTGAATACCTAAAGTGTGTGGCGCCTAATTATGCTATATAATCTATTTATGAATCTTTTAATTTTGCATTGTAGCCACTTGACGCCTCTCACCGTGCAACAAATATTTGGAGATTAATGTAATCCAAACGTGTAAGACTTTCGTCAAAAAATAATGGAATTTATTATTCCAAATTTAATTAAAAAAATAGTATTTATATTAAAATGCGCCAATTTTTGCACAAATTTTATATTAAAGCCCAAAATTTATGTTTTAAAATCGATTCATTCATTGAACAAAAAAAAAAAAGTTTAAGAGTCATTAGTTCGACAATTGGGTTAAACGAATCTAAATCATATAATTATTATTGAATATTTAAGACATAAATTTTAATGAACAATCTACAATCTTTATAAAAAATTTAATATTTATTGAATATTTAATTTTATTGAATATAAAATTATTATTGAATATTTAAGACATAAATTTTATTGAATATAAAATTTTAATAAATTTTATAAAAAAAACAAATGGTAGAATGTGGGAACCAAAATCTACAATCTGCCTTCCTTTTGAGCTGATTTCTTGAAGATTCTTTGGGAGAATAAGGCTACCTCAAATTTGGATAAGCTACTCTGCCTCTCATCTAACCCTATCTATCGGGACCGGATCCCCTCAGCACCCAAACACCGTCAGTCGATCAGTGCCCAATGAACAATCGACACGTGGACTAATAAAACCAAAAAAAAAACCCTCTTTTAACGCTCACGTTACCCACCTTGACATCGATTCCCCCCTCTTTTATTTTCTTTCCTTCTTTCACCCCCAAATTCTCCATCAAAAATATTTCAAGGGCATGTAAGTTTATGTTTTTCTTCTAAACATAGTACTCGTAAATTGCTTATGTATTTATAATATATATATTTTAAAATTAAAATAAAATAGAAAAAATAAAAAACACAAAAGATAACAATAAAGAATAAATATATTTCAAAAAAATTATAACAAAAAAAATCTTTTGAAGGAATAAATATCATTAAAATTTCTTGAATTATGAGATTTATTCTCATCCTTTAAAAAAAGAATAACAAAATACATAAATTACAAAAAATAAAAAACAGAAAAATGAAATAAAAATGAAAAAAATAAAACTTGGTTTGATCTTTCTCTTCTTTTCACATGGATAACAAGAATAATAAATACATAAAAATTCCTTAGATTGTTTGGATTTAATCAGGACTGGCTTTGATCAGTCCGGTTATCTGAAAGTATTAAATCAAACTGAATTAATTAATCGAACTAGACTATTAATCAATCAAATTGTTATGCTCATGAATTGAATTAAAGAAGACAGGTTCAAGAAAAAACTTGAACTTCATATAACTTTAATATGCATGCCTGGTTCTCAGATAGTAGAATAGATAACCCCCTATGGCCCCTATATCCTAAAATAAATAATTAATAAATATAATAAATCAATTTTTGAAAATTAACATTCGTATGATTTTGTTTTCACAATTTTTTTAAGTTGTAATCTCATTCTTGAGAATTGGTTCTCAAATTAATTGATGTAAATTTTACTTTTTCATGTTTTCAGATTTTTTTTTTTTTTTTTTAAACAATATATCTCCTTGTATATTTTTGTTTCGCTTTATTTTATTTTTTGTTATTTATTTGCCTTGTTTGTATTGGATTTAGTTATCTGAAAGATTTTTATTTTGTTATTTTTGTTTCAATTTTGTTTTTTCTGTTTTAAATTTTAAGTTTTCTATTTTTTTTTGTTTTTCTTTTTTTTAAAGAAATTTTTTTTTATAGTTATCTTTTGTGTTTCTTTTATTATTTTAATTGAATTTTTAATTTTTATCACTATGTTAGAAACAAAAAAAATAGTAAAGTAAAAAAATTGGAGACCCATCTATGGAAGTACAAATGAAGAGAAAAAAACAAAGAGAAAAGATAGAGGAAAAAATGACAAAAGAGCTATGTGAAAGCTCACGTCAGTGTAAAAAGATTTTTTTTTTGTTTTAATTTTTTTAAAATATTTTTTTTTATTCTTTATAGTTATCTTTTGTGTTTCTTATTTTTTTCTATTTTAATTTAATTTAAAATATATATATGTTATAGATGCATAAACAATTCATCAGTACAATGTTTAGAAAAAAAACAACCTTAGTATACTTGAAATATTTTTGATGGAGAATTTGGGGGTGAATGAGGGAAAGAAAATCAAAGGGAGGGGGGAATCTGCAAAAGGGTGATGTTTATAGGGTCTGACGGTGTCAAGTGGGTAACGTGAACGTTAAAAGAGAGGTTTTTTTTTTGTTGATTTTCTTAGTCCACGCGTCGATTATTCATTGGTACTGACCGACTGACGGTGTTTGGGTACTGAGGGGATCCGGTCCCCTATCTATCCCAGCTATTGTTATTGATGTATTCAATAGGGCTGACTAGTCTTTCAACACTATTGCAAGTTTGATTTCTCAATTTTTGTGAATGTGTACAATGCCATGCATTTTGAAAAGTTAATTGAAATACGAAATTTATCAAGGAAAAAAACGAAAGGTAGAATATGACCCATTAGAGATGCTCTTAGATCTAGTCAAGAACAAAGACTAGTCAAGATCAAAGGCTGTGTTTTATTTCCCCAACCCTAACTCTCACGTTAACGACTCTATATTAGATTTTGATTGGACTAGAAAATTTGTCCTCTCTCCTTGCCCCAATTAAAATTTAAGGACTCCAAGTCAATTAAAAAAAAAAGGACTCCAAGTTAATAAAATTAAGTTCACACATCAACCCTCTGCACCATTAGGGATTTTGATCACATCCATGCAACATCATTTTGCGGTTTAACATTTGATCTGAAACCTACAATTCAGACCTGTAGGATCAAAATCCGATCCGTTATGAGACCGGCCGAATCTCATTCTAGGGTCGGGGTTTGATCCACATGCCAGTTCGTTTTGATCCCCAGGGCCTAGGGAAAATGGTGGTTCTATTTGAGCTCTTCAAATCTTTAAGTATACCCCTTTCAAATGGATTGTAATTTAGAAGATATAATTAAATTTGTTTGACTTGTGCTCTTTTTAAATGATTTGAAGCTCAGGCTTGGCCCATCAGGCTTGGTTAGGTGGGAGTACGCAGGAGGACACAGGATTGGGTTTTACCTAGGCCTGTCCACGGGTTGGGTCCAGGTCGGGTCGGGGTGGACCCGGACCCGACCCGTTTGATTAGCGGGTCCTTCGGGTCGGGTCTACATCGGGTCTCGGGTCGGGTCGACCCATTACCAAAAGTAAGCCAGACAAAAAGAGATTGAGAAACTTCTCAAAGGCCTACAATGGCTTATTTTTTTCTTTTTAATAGAGTGTAATATATTATAAATAGTTCTTCACTATTTTAATTTTTTAATGTTTAATAAGATGACATTTGAAATACGGTTTAGATTATTACATTTTTACGTGAAGTTAAAATATTATAAAAATATTTCAAATGCTTAAATTTTTAAACGAATATTCAATATTTAGTTATAAATGTTTGGTTAGATCATGAATGTTGGGTTGGATCATAAAAAAAAATTACAAAGTATTTGGGTTGGGTCAATCGGGTCCATAGGATCGGGTCAGGGTGGACCCAGACCCGACCCGTTTTCATTGTCGGGTCCTTCGGGTCGGGTATTTATGCCTTCTATCGGGTCGGGTCCGGGTCGACCCACGACCCGTTGACAGGCCTAGTTTTACCCAATTTGGTCCTGTTGGCCTAAAAAGCCCGTGTGGCTGCCCAGGGTGGTGGTTGGGTCAGTCCGGTTTGGCCTTTTATTGAAGCTTACTCCCGTGTGAATAGATAATTAAGTTATTATGATGTTTATGATTATTCTAGTACAAATAAATATAAAATAATTTTTTGTTTGATTGTGTTTTAAATTATTCTCGTTAGAAAACGTAATAATAAAGTTTTTGTTGTTTTGATAAAATATGAATAAGGTATGGATAAAAATTTATAAAATGTGAAAAATGATGAAGATTGATTTATAAGATGTGATGTTAATTGATTTGATAGTGGGTTCACATGTTTTTTTTTATTGAATAATCAAGAATAACTTAATTACAAGGGTTAGCTGGAATCCATATATCACTTTAAATAGTTAATTCTGGCATACAGATTTTCAGTTATTCAAGCTATCAACATCCATAATGAGGTTATTCCAACTAATTCTAACTTATTCCTAATCTATTATCGAATCAAACATGGGCTAAATATTTCTATCATATGTACCTTGATAGCCCTCTCCACTAACTGTATTGAGGTATATGCCTATGTTAAAATTTGTTTTATTTTTTTATAAATAATATTATTCAATTAATTGAAGTATATATTTTATTTTATAAAAATACATTGTACATATAGTTAAGTCTAATCAAGGAAGGTCAAAGACTATTTTTAATTCTCCCAACCCAAACTCTTACGTTAATGTCTCCACATGAGATGGAAACTCCAAATCTCATATTTTATTAGACGTATTTTAAAAAAAAGAAACAGTATTAGAAACTCCAAAAAAAAATTTGCAAGGATGATCGTCCCCAATATTTTAGTTTCTAATTACATTCCTTCCTACCAAGATCTCTATTATATAGTTCATCATAGCTTCAAATGGGCTCCCTTAGCATCATAATTTTTTAAAGATGTTTGACTCAGACCTGTTTCAATCCTAAATGAAGTCTGCACCATTTTTTATTTTTTAAAAATAAAATACTTCGGAGGTTTATAATTTTATAAAAAAATAAAGCATATAGTTTAATTAACGGTATGAACTCATTTATAAAATATATAAAAATAATTATAACGATGTGTATACCTTATTAAAGTGAGTGCAAGTGACTAACAAAATATATAAGACTGATACAACGTCTTTCAAAGAACTTTGGACTTTCAAATCAGGCTGAACTTGGGCTTATGACAATCAATCTTCCCTTACACAAAAGATTATGTAATCCAAAAAAATAACCAATAAAAAAACTCTTGCATTTTAAAGTGATATATGATGACATGTCATATTTTTGTTAATTTATTTAAAGTTTAAAATTAGAAAAAAATCTATAGACCCCCCCCCCCCCCCCCCAACACATGAAAATCTAGATAACCTCCTACCTTTTCCCAAAATCCAAATAACCCCCCACAAACATAACAAAAGTTAATCACTCCCATGTGTTAAATAACCTTTGACAGAATAAGAATATGCTTGGAATATTCCATTATCCTAACCCAAACAAAATGCAATAATTTAAACAGGGGAGGACCCAAGGGGGGCGGGCTGGGGCCCGGGCCCCCCCAAGCAGCCCATGAATCTGTGATATATAATATAGACTCATCATCCTTTTGTTCTACAAAGAAGAAAATGTAATATCATGCTTTGTGATCACATGATAACTTTACAATTTTTTTTATATGAATATAATTTGTTGTTTAAAATGACAACATTAGATGGCCTAGACAATTCATACAAGACATATTATCGATGGAAAATGATATATCTAAGCGTCTAGCCCCAGTTCCAACCCTATTTGCAGTCCAAACTAATTTTTTTTAAAATCATACACACTTTCAATGAAGTAAATATTGTTAAATTAAATGAACCATATACTGAGATACAATAGTGTATTTTTTTTAAATATTTTTTTGTGTATCATATACTATGATAAAAGCTCGTACACTGTGACAGCGTAGTATATATTGTGTTATTATAGTGTATGGAGCTATAGACATACTATAAAATGGACGGTGTATAAGCACCCTATCTTCGATTATGTGAGCAAGATTTAGAAAAATAGATATCCTCGGTTAATGAGACTTTTGAATAGTCGTTAGTTAATATAATCATATCCCTGAAATAATGATCATTCTCACAAAAAAAAAATTCCTTTTGTATATTATTATGCATTATGTATACAATGCTATTAATCCATGTACATTGTCATGTCTTGTAAATTATTATGTATTTATGTATCCGATTAAATTTCATACATACATCATTCTTTAACTGACACATGGATATTTATTGGACAATTATATATTTTTCTTTTTATTTTAAAGTCCTTTGTTTGACCATCAGCCCCCTCGTGTTTTAATTTCTGGGTCCGCCCCTGAATTTAAATAACTTCCTGTAAACTAGGAAAAACACAAATAAACCCCTCACAATTATGTTTTTGCCCCTCTAAACAACCCAAATTAGAAACTTTGAACTTCAAGAACAAGATAGAGAAGGAGAACGAGGAAAAGAAGAATAAAAAGAAGGGGATGTTAGGTTTAGGTTTGTTTAGTGAAGAAGAAGAAGGGGGTGTTATGTTTATGTTTGTTTAGGTGAAGAAGAAAGAAGAAGAGGAAGAGGAAGAGGAAGAAGTGGGTGTTAGGTTTAGATTTATTTATGTGAAGAAGAGGAAGAAGAAGAGGAAGAAGAAGAAGAAGAGGAGGAAGAAAGGAATTTTAGGTTTAGGTTTGTTTAGATGAGGATATAAAGGTAAATTTACACCGTTGAGTTAGATTCAGATAACCCAAAGTTATCATAACTGACAGAAGGGGTGATTTTGATTTTAGTTATGTTTGTGGAGGGTTATTTGGATTTTGAGAAAGGCGAGGGGGTTATATGGATTTTCGTGTGTGTGTGTGTGTGTGTGGGGGGGGGGGGGGGGGGTTGGTTATGCATTTTTCTCTAAAAATTAAATCGTTGGATCAATACATTTCCTCGCATCCAGTTTGAGTAAACTCCAATGAGGCTTCAAAATAAAGAATTGAAGACGGGTTGAGAGCTTTTAACTTTAATGGAGCTATAATTTGAAGACTCATTTTTTGGTCTTCAAATGTCACATCACCCAGTAAAATGTCTCAAATACCCTCCAATATCTTTTATATAATATTATTACAAATATTCAATGATCCTATGTGTTTAATAAAAAAATAGTATTTATAATTTAAAATAATGACTTGAAGATCTATACAATAAAATTTGAAGATCCACAATTGAAATTGATGAATCTTCAAATTGAAAACCCCATTTAAGTTAATGGATCTTCAAAAATTCAAAATTTTCAATAAAAATCTTTAAAATGTAGACCCCATTGAAGATGCTCTTAGATCTTGTCAAGGACAAAGACTAGTCAAAATCAACGTCTTTGTTTTTTTTTTAAGATACCTGCTAGTATGAAGAAATACATACTTTTATACTATGCACAAATTCCGGAAATAGATTATTACGCCCGCTCCAGAATTAGATTAATTGGTCTGGGTTGCTCCGGATTGAATATTATTAAAAGGGTGTGTTACATTTTTTTTTTTACAGTTTTTAAACTACAGTCATATATACTTTATTGGAAATCTAGTGAAACATATATTTCGTTAAACGATGTATATATTTCGTTAATTTGTTTTAATATACTTACTAAAAATGGGTCCGTTCAACTCAAAATGAAGCGAATTAAATTTTTTATCAAAGCATATACTTGATTAAATGATGTTTACTTCTTTTTTTAAAATGAAAACATACATGTGTTGTCTGAATTTTGAACGGTAAAAAAGATACCCCCGTTTGTTTCTGGTATAAGACCCCAGATGAGCCCGGATAACCTCGGATAAGAATTTTCAAGTGTTTGTTTACCCCGGATAACCCCTGATAAAGTATGACAGAATAAACCCTCATAAAGTGGTATATGGATTCCAATCAACCCCTAGAATTAAAGTTATCATAGTTTATTCACCCAAAGAATATGTGGGCTCACTGTCAAATCAATGTCATCACCTCTTATAAATCACCTATCAAATCAACTATCATTATTTTTTTACCTTTTATAAATCCTTATTCATACTTTATTCACATTTTACCCAAACAACAAAACATTTATTCTTACGTTCACCAACGAGAATAATTCAAAACACAATTAAACACAGAATCATTTTATCCTTATTTATACTAACTTATGCTTGGATAAATGTATACCCTATAATAAAACATATCCCCATTCCAAAGGGGGGGTTAGTGTTCTAACAGCTTCCTTATTAAATTGGGCTGCTGCAGTTGAACTGGGCTGTATTGTACTGATACACTCAATCCATTTATTTGGCTGTGCCTTTTGCATCTCTATTCGGAGGGTAAAATCGTTATTTATAGAAGATTTTTTGCATTTTTAACACATTGTAAAGATTTTTTAGTATACTGTGTTTTCTACCAGGGTTAACCAAACATAATATTCACAAAATATTCGTCATTTGTAAATGTAAATTTTATTAATGAGTTATTTGGATTTACTAGGTGTTTTCAGGGGGTTATATGGATTTTATGAAAAGTCATGAGCTTATATGGATTTCAGTCAGTTTACAGGGGGTTATATGGATCTTTCCCTTTAAAATAATGATTTGAAGATCTATACAATAAAATTTGAATATCCACCATCGGAATTGATGAATCTTCAAATTGAAAACCCTATTGGAGTTTAAAAATCTTCAAAAAATTTAAAATTTTCAATAAGAATCTTTAAAATGTAGATCCCATAGAAGATGCTCTTAGATCTTATCAAAGACAAAGATAGTCAAGATCAACAACTTTGTTTTATTTTCCCAACCCCAACTCTCACGTTTTTTTTTTTTTGAAAAAGTATATATTTGCTATCCGATTTCATTACTGAACTCGAATTACAAATTCTGAATTGGAGGAGAACAGATTACAATAAAAGGAAATGCATAAACTTTGCACCTTGTCCCCTTTTGTTAAAAGAGATATCTAACCAAAGAGTCGAAGGCGAAGGTGAAGACACTCGCCCCATGCTTACCCCCCCATCCGGACGTGCCCTTCTCGAACCTGGACCTCACCTGCCATAGCGATATACTTCCCCCAATCTCGCAAGCACCCATAAAACATGTCCCACAAGTTTTCCTGATATACTCTAGCTCCGTTGAAGATACATCGTTCCGTGTCTTCCATAACGTCCATGCCCCCGCTGGGATTATGGATTGCGAGATCACCGCTTGTAGGCTGTTATCGTCCGGTCTCTTCATTTCTTTCCCCAACTCTCACGTAAACGACTCAATATTAGATTTTGATTGAACTAAAATTTATGTCCTCTCTCCCGACCCCAACCTCCACGCCACGTTAACGACTTTGTGGAACATTAAAAACTATACATATAAAAAAATAAGTTTCTGGGCACTTCTAAAAAAACGAAAAACAAGTTGTGAGTAAAGGAGGATCATGTGGTGCTTTGGTGACGCTTGTAATTGGATGTTAATGTTGTGTTGTTCATGTGTATATGGTTACCAGGGACAGAGATCCACTTTATTTTGGGGTGAGTTAATTTAATATTTTGATTAAAAAAATTTATCCAAAGTTTAAAAATACCTTTTTTTTTAATGTGATTAAAATTGTGTCTTTCAAAAACAAACTTAAATAAAAGAAATGAAAATTAAAAGAAATAATAAAAATTTAATTTTTTTTATAGATATTCCAAAAAGTAAATTAAAAATCCAATCTAAACATGACATTTGATATAAGAATTAAAATTTTAATTCAATTATTCCATGAAAATTCTATCCACTGAATTAATAAAAGGAAAAAAATTAAATTTAAAAAAATTAAAAATTAAGGATTAAATGAAATAATAAAATCTACCTTATTTCAAAATTAAACCTACCTAAATGATACAAAAAATAAATAAATACGTAAATAATATCCAAAAAACATATAAATAGGTATTCCAATTTTTTTTTTAAATATCATCTTGACACATTACGAAGAACCTAAAAAACATATTCATATTAATTGTTCTAATGAAAGGAAAAACAACAAAACACCACACAGAGGATGTGATAGGTGGCACAGAGGGAGAAGGAGGGGTTGGTACTTGGTATAAGTTGACTTCATCTAGGTTAAACTTAGGTTTATTATAGATGGGATATTCAATTTTTTCTTTTATTTAAAAAAATCTAGGTTGGGCTATAGCGTGGCCCAGTCAACCTGTGGGTCCGCTCATGCTCATTACGATGTGTGTAAGTGACTACTAAGATATATAAGATTGAATATTATAACGCTTTTTCAAAGAGATTTGAACTTTCAAATCGGGCTGAGCTTAGGTTCATGACAATTAATATTTCCTTGCTCGTGAAAAGATTTTAATCCAAAAATTGATTTAAACCAATAAAGAAAACCTCTTCCATTTAAAAGTGAAATATATGACGTCAAGTCATGTTCTCGTTAATTTAAAATGATTTAAAGTTAAAAATTTAATAACTGGATCAGTATATGTCCTGACATCGCATCCAATTAGATCTAGTCAAGGTCAAAGACTTTGTTTTATTTTCCCAGCCCCAACTCTCACCTTATCCAGATAAGATTTTGAATGGACTGTTTTATTTTTCATCTCTCCCACCCCAACATCCACGCCACGTCAATTGAACAGACTTTGTGGAATGTATGAATATAAAAAAGGAAGTTCGTGGGCATGCACTTTATAAATAAATAAAAAAACACAAAGTTAAAGAATTAGTGAGTATGGGGGGATCATGTGGTGCTTTGGTGAGACTACTAATTGGGTGTGTGTTCACATGTTGTTGTGTTATTCATGTGAATGGGTGTGTGGAAGAGGAGAGGAGGGCACTCTTAGACATCAAACACTCTCTCGATTTAGTAGGTTATAACTCTACTGCACTTGAAGATTGGGTTATTGGAGGTGGAGATTGTTGCAACTGGACGGGTGTGACATGTGGTAATTCATCTTACCAACATAAAGTCACTGTAATAGATCTTCTCGATGTGAGAGAAGGATTTATTTCTGAAGAATGGTATCCGAACGGCAGTCATTTTGGACAGTTCACGGAGTTGGAGGAGCTTTATTTGAGTTCTAATGGCATCGCCGGATGGGTCGACCCGCAAGGTATTTTTGAACATTCACTCTCACCATTTTTTATGCTTGGGTGGATGTTGATGGTTTTCTCAATTGTCTGCTGTTTCATTATAGAGTTTTTCGATAGTCGAAACTTGTAACTACACAAGTTACCTGAATGATTTATCTTTGGTAATTAGACTGATCTAAGAAATTGGGTTGGGCTGGTAAAAGAAGCAAAGTTGAATTTATAAATATTAGCGATAAAGTTTTATCATGAGTAGAAAAATATTAGGACGTACCTTTTACTTTTTAATTTGAATAATAAAATTTTCAATCATTTACCTCATTCATGCAATTACTTTTGTAGTTTTTAGTATGTTTTAAACTTTTTAAAATATATTAAATCTATTTTTCATAATTTATAAATAATTTTTTATAAGTAAATATTTCAGATAAATTTGAATAGTTCTCACGGAATAATAAATCTTTACACTCAAAGAGCAAGAGGTGTAGTCTCATTTAGATTGCTCTATAGTACTTCGGAAGACAGAAAAATCAACAAATTAAGAAGCTATAACCTCCTCACTAGGACCATAGTGTGCTGATACTTATCAACGATCATTTGATGCTAAAGTTATAAAACACATATCACAGAGATCAATATACTCTCACTTAAAAATTGATATTAATTTATATTTTATCACAAGGGATCATGTGCCATATATAGACTGTTGGAATCAATAATAGATCACCATGTGGTTTGTTCTTGGACAAACACAGGACTTAGGTGAAGTCATGCATTTGATACATGTCAACATCCAAGCACACGTATGACTCATTTGACTCATCTTAAAACTAAATCTCGTTTTCCAAGAGGTCCCAAGTAGTTAACAACCAACGAAACTTTGAGATATCACATTGCTACATGCCTGGTAAATCATTGATCTTATTAGTTCATTGTTTAATATATATAATTACTGATCAATCTCTAATGTTTTTTATTTGATGTATTTTTTGAAGGCTTTAAAAATATGCAAAATCTTGAGAAGTTAGGTCTTGCTGAAAATCATATCAAAAGGGTCGATCCATGGATTTCAAATATTACATCCTTGCAAATGATTGACTTGTCATCTAATATGTTCAAAGGATTTCTATCGGGTAAGCCATTGCCTTATCTGGAATATGTTAATTTTACATGAATTTATCTTATTCTTTCCTAATGTATTTTAGTTTTTCATTTATATGCACAAAAAAAAACACCGCCATTTGTAAATAATGCTTATAAATTACTAAATAAAATATATGATTAACATCATTGTAAAAGTCAATTAGTCTAAAATAGACATTCTAGATAAGCCAACTGATCGGGTCTGGGTCTGGGTCACGGTGGATCTGGACCTGACCAGTTTGATTATCAAGTCCATATCGTGTCTCGAGTCAGATCGGATCGACCCACTAACAAGTTGAAAAACTTCTTAATGTCCTACAATGGCTTCATTTGATTTTTTTAAAATAGTTTAGTGTATTATAAATAGTTTTTCACTATTTTAATTTTTTAATGTTTTATAAGGAAACATTTGGAATACGATTTGATTATTGTGTTTTTATATGAAGTGAAAAATGTTGTAAAAATATTTTAAATGTTTAAAATTTTAAATGCTTATTCAGTATTTAGTTTTAAATGCTGGGTTAGATCATAAGTGTTGGGTTAGATCATAAATAAATAAAACATCACATAGTAATTGTGTTGGATTAATCAAGTCTCAGGTTCATAACATCGGGTCGGGATAGACTCAGATCCAATCTCTTTTAATTGTCAGATCCTTTGAATCGAGTATTTAGGACTTTTATCGAGTCAGATTTGAGATGAAATATAACTAGACAAATCAACAAGTTTTCTAGTCACATTGGGCAGAGATGGAACATTATTTTGGATGCGATGGATGATGCTACATATTCATCTAAAGTGGAAAAATGTTACTGAGTTTTCTTCAATGAATTAAAATAGTAAGATTTAGGCTACATAATCATTGTCATCTTTTTTCATTTGAAATAATGGTAAGAGCAACAATAATAATTTTATTTTATAAAAATTCACATATGAGGACACTCATTCATGAAATCTCTTTTTTAACTTTAGTAACTTATTTTGATTTCTTGATGTCAAATATTTTTTTTGTATTTTTTATCTTTCTTTCTTCTTTCTTTAATCAACATATTAATCGGCAAGATGTTTTTTTTTTCTTCTGAAAGTGAAATTGTTTGACTCTTCATTGATTTTTTCTTTGTTTCATGCATGACCTTTATTTGAAAAATATGTATCTTTTTTATGATTGAAAATATCTGGATCAAATTTATAAAAAATTTCCTCTTCTAACTTACTAACATTCTATGATTGAATAGAGAACTTTCTTTTATTAGCTAATCTCATAAGTGAAAATATTTTTTTAGGAATTCAACAAAACTATTTTTCTTAAATAAATTAATATCAAAATTTACTTTAAATGGAAAAATTCTTGTTTTTCACCCTCGTTTGCAAACATTACATGTCTCTTACCCTCAGTTCATTTATTTATCTGTTCTTTCTGGTATAACTACTCAATCTCTCTAATTTTTTTTTATTTAATGTATTTTTTGAAGGCTCTTGGGATCTTCAAAATCTTGGTCTTAGTGAAATTTTATTATAAAAGCATATCCAATCGTATACTCAAACATTTATTCAAACTTAAATTTGAGTAAAAATCATCTAAAATCCTCTCCAACCATTTATCCAAACACATACCAAATGAAGTTTTTACTCAAATCTTTACCCAAATTAAGGAAGACTCAAATTTTTACCCAAATTTTTTTTTTCCTTTATCTCCACATTTTCTTCCAATGTGACATTTTTTCTCTTCAACTCCACCTTCAGTTTAATTATATTAGATGTTTTTCCACCCCCAAAATTTTCACCATCTCTTTAAATCCAAAAAAATAAAAAGTAGTCTTCTTTATTAAGTCTTCATTTTTTTTAATTTCTTATTTTTACTCCAATAAAAAAATATAACTTTTACTTTTTAAAAAAAAATTGAATGATAATAATTATTAAATTTAAATATTATGATGAAAGAAAAATTGAGTAGTAAAAATGTTTGAGGAAAGAACTTTGAAAATGTTTATAGGAAATAATTAGAAAATGATGTGAAACTTTTAAAAGATTTGAGTAAAACACAAAGTGATGTTTGAAGACACATATATCAAATCAAACTTTTACTCAAATTTTAAGTGAAATTTAAATATATGTTTGTATAAGGGCTGGAGATGGCCTAAGATGGCCTAATCATTGACTTGTCATATAATATTAAAGTAAATATTAGTGCATCAACAAGCAACACTGCTTGGCCATATGTAAAGAGATATATACAAGTGTAGAGCGTTCACTACAGAATTTGCCAATGATCTAATCACTTGAACATATCAGATTCACAACTTGATATCATTAACTTCCCTTTACCTTGTAGGGAACATTTGCATTTCTAACTTTCTTACAATCCATCGAATAGAAAATTTGTGAGCAATGCAAAGATGAAACCTTAGCTTTTGAAACTTAAATAAATTAAAGGTTCCCTTTTTCCTCCTTTTTGGCAACCATTAAAATGAAAAATCTGGATTTGTTGCCCAATGTTATACATTTTTTCTTATTATATGTTTGAAAATAAACAATGAAACAAAAGGTATTTAGATAATCCTACTTTCGTCTTAATTAGATAGTACTTGAAAATATATTTATCTTTTAGATTCTGATTTTTATAATAATCATGCTTTCATCATTTTCAAATATTTAAAAAAGGTAAAATATAACTTTCAAGAATCTAACAAAAATATATTTAGTAAAAGAACTAACATCAAAATTTACTTTAATGCAAATTCTTTTTCACACTCTGTTTGCAAATATTACATGTCGGTCACCCACTTTTAGTCACCCACTTTTAGCTCATCTATTTATTAAGTTCATTGTGATATAATTACTCAATTTCTCTAAATTTTTTTTTATTCTCTTTTCAAGGCTTTTGGTGTATGCAAAATCTCGAAGAGTTATATCTTGACAGTAATGACATCAAGAGGGTCGATCCATCCATTTCAAACATTACATCCCTGAAAGTAATTGACTTGACATATACTAAGATCAAAGAAGTTCCATCAGGTAAGCCATAGTCTAATTTGAATCATGAAAATTTTACATGAAGTTATGTTATTCTTTTCTATCGTATTTTAATTTTTCATCCAAGTCAATCAAACCATCTTCATTTGTGAATAATGCTTAAAATTTATCAAACAAAATATGATTAATACCGTCGTTTTGAAAGTTAGTATAAAATGGATTTCCTTTATGTAATATAACTTGTCATAATCAGCAAATTTTCTTGTCACATTGAACGGGGATAGAATATTATTTGGGATGCAGTTATATAAATATAAATTGGATAAACGTTATGAGTTCTCCTCAATTAATTAAAATAGTGAGATTTAGGCTATATAATTATTTTCCTTTTTTCATTAGAAATAATTATAACAGCAATAATAATAACTCTTATCTTATAAAAATCACATATGAGGACACTCATTCATAAACTCTCTTTTTAACTTTAGAAACTCATTTTGATTTCTTGATGTCAAAATATTTTTTTATTTTTGATATTTCTTTCTTCTTTCTTTGATCGACATATTCTTCAGCATGAGTTCTTGTTTTTTTTTTTTTTGGAAGTCAAATTGTTTGACTCTTCGTTGAATATTTTTGTTTCATACATGATCTTTATTTTGAAATTTTATATACCCGTTTTGGGACTGAGGTTAAAAAAATTCCTCTTTTAATTTACTAACACTCCATAATCGAATATAAAATTTTCTTTTATGAGGTTGTTCTTTCACGTGGTAGGTTATAAAAAGGAAAATAATTTTTTTTTCTAATGATGATGACCATATGTCACGCAAAAATGAAGTGCTAGCTTTTAGAGCTTAAGTTAAGATGCTTTATTGAGACCTCTGGGACAAAGCCACCAAAGCACTTGCCTGGGCTCCCATCCAAGGAATATCTTGAATAATTTGATAAATGGAATTTAAAAAGAGAAAATACTTTTAAAAAATCTTTCAAAAGTTAGAATTACCTACATCAACCATTTTTCAAAATTATACAAAAAAATGTCTCATTTCACAATTTTAAAAACTAAAAAAAATAGCATACTATTATTTAATTTTTAAAATCTCTTTCATCATTTTTAAAATTTTTCTTACTCATCATCTATTTGGAGAATAATATTAATATAGGAAAGGCTTTTTTTAGTTTATAGTGATTTTACATCTTATTAAAAAAATTTAAGTATGCTATCACAAATGTTAAAATTGTTAAAATTGTCATTCATAAATTTACAAAAAAAAAAATTTATTTTTCTTAAATTTTTAAAGTTTTAAATTTTTTTTTGTTTTTTATATTTTATAAATGTCTTGCATACAAATTTTTTTTGTATAATATTAATCATATATAAATTCCACAAAAGACTTTATAAAGTTTAAAATATCTAAAAAATATTTTATAACAAAATTGTTTTATTTTTTCATGGTGTATTTAAATATATTAAAATAATAATAAACTTCATGTACAAATTATTCATTAATGTTTTTAAATAGGATTTAAAAAATTAAATATATGTGATAATATTTAAATAGTACATAACATAGGGATAGTCAGGTCATTTTACTTTCTAAAATTGTGAAATAAGAATTTTTAGGTGAAATAAGATTTGTTTGTGTATTTTTCCACTTAAAAATCGAACAGTAAGATATGTCACTTTCTACAAATAAAAAGGTGTATCAACACATTTTCTCACTCTGTTTAATATTCTTAAATCAAGTATTTGAATTTTAATATTCTCTTTTCAATGTCTCTCCCTCTCTCACTTTCCTCAAAAAAAAAAATTTCACCATTTCTCTATAATCCATTATTATCTTTGTTGAATGATATAGTGTTTAAACCCTCTTTTAAAGGCATATTTCTTATTTTTATTATTTTTTTATTCCGTTAAAAATTTACTTTTTAATAAATACAAATGATAATGTAGAAGATTTTAATTTTAATGGATGTATCTATTTTATAATATTCAAACAAAGTAGATTTATTTTGTAAAAATAATTAGGGCCTTTCCTTCACCTACTGGAATCACTCTTGAATTTTTTATTTCTTATTTTTTTTGGGAGGGTGGGGGGGGGGGGGGGGGGGTTCATGATCTTATGTGGTATTTAAAAATAAGATTTCAACAACTCTTTTTTTCTTCTGATTTGTAGGAATCACGCTTTTAACATTTTTAACTTTTACAACAAGTGAAAATAACTATTTGGAATTTAGTAAAAATATGTTTCCTAAATAAACTAATATCAAAATTTACTTCAACTGGAAAAATTCTTTTTCACATCGTTTGCAAACATTATATGTCTCCATCCTCCTATAGTTTATTCATTAGTTCTTTGTGATTTAATTACTCAATCTCCCTAATATTTTTTATTTCATGTATTTTTTGAAAGCTTTTAGGATATGTAAAATCTAGAACACTTTTGGCTTATAGTAAAATCCATTTTTTTTGTATTTTTTATCTTTCTTTCTTCTTTCTTTGATCAACATATTAATTGGCATGATGTTCTTTTTTTTTCTAAAAGTGAAGATTGTTTGACTCTTCATTGATTTTTTCTTTGTTTCATTCATGATCTTTATTTTGAAAATATGTATCTCTTTTATGACTAAAAAAATTCCTCTTCTAACTTTCTAACACACTATAATTGAATAGAAAACTTTCTTTTATTAGATTTTACAATAAGTAATAATATTTTTTTAGAAATCCAACAAAACTATGTTTCTTAAATAAATTAATATCAAAATTTACTTTAAATGGAAAAATTCTTGTTTTTCACCCTTGTTTGCAAACATTACACGTCTCTCACCCTCCTCCAGTTCGTTAGGTTTATTTATCAGTTCTTTGTGGTATAACTACTCAATCTCTCTATTTTTTATTTTTTTTGAAGGCTTTTGGGATCTTCAAAATCATGCAGTTTTGGATCTTGGTGAATTTTTTATAAGATGGTTTAACCACTGATTTGTCATATAATATTAAACCAAATATTAGTGCATATGTGAAGAGAGATATGCAGGTGTAGAGCGTTCACATAATTTCCCAATGATCTGATCACTTGAACACATCAGATTCACTACTTGACATCATTAACTTTCATTTACCTTATAGGGAACATTTGCATTTCTAATTTCTTACAATCCATCGATTAGAGAATTTGTGAGACAATTTTGCATGATAGATCATAAAAAGAAAATAATTTCTTATGATGATTATTATGTCTTGCAAATATTAAGTCCTAGCTTTTGAAACTTAAATAAAAGTTCGCTTTTCGCTCCTTTTTGGCAATCATTGAAATGAAAAATCTTGATTTGTTGTCCAATGATGTACATTTTTTTATTAATATATGTTTGGAAATAAAAAATGTAACAAAATGTATTTAGATAATCCTACTTTCATCTTAATTAGATAGTACTTGAAAACATATTTATCTTTTACATTCTGATTTTTATAACAATCATGCTTTCAGCATTTTCAAATATTAAGAAAAATATAACTTTCAGAAATCTAACAATAATATATTTTGTAAAAGAACTAATATCAAAATTTACTTTAAATGCAAATTTTTTTTCACACTCTTTGCAAATACTACATTTCTCTCACCCACTTTTAGCTCATCTATTTATTAAGTTCATTGTCATATAATTACTCAACTTCTCTAATATTTTTTTATTCTCTTAGGTTTTTGGGGTATGCAAAATCTCCAATATTTATCTCTTGCGGGTAATTACATTAAGAGGGTTCATCCATCCATTTCGAACATTACGTCCTTGCAATATCTTGACTTGTCATCTAATATGATCAAAGAATTTTCATCAGGTAAGCTATAGCTAATTTGTAATATGTAAATTTTACATGAAGTTATATTATTCTTGTCTATCATATTTATTTTCTCATCCAAGTCAATCAAACCACCTTCATTTGTTAATAATGCTTAAAAATTATAAAGCAAAATATGATTAATACCATCGTTGTGAAAGTTAGTATAAAATGGATTTCCATCATGTAATATAGCTTGTCATAATCAGCAAATTTTTTTGTCACATTGAACGGGGATATATAGAATATTATTTGGGATGCAGTGATATAAGTATAAATTGGATAAATATCTCTGAGTTCTTTCTTTCTTTTTTTTTGAAAGTCAAATTGTTTGACTCTTCATTGAATGTTTTTATACATGAACTTATATTGAAAATTTGTATATCTGTTTTGTTACTGAGAAAATGCCTTGATCAAATTTATTAAAAGGGTTCTTTATTTTTTAGTCCTCATAAATTATAGGATTTAGTGATCGATCCCTCAATTAATCATATTTTGGTTTTAGTCTCCAGATTTAAAGAATATGTTCCTTTTTAGTTCCTAAGAGTGACTAAATAAATCTGAGGACTAAAACCAAAATATGAAGAAGTGAGTGATCGATCCCTAAATAAGTATGTTTACAGGGATTGAAAACTAAAAAACCCTTATTAAAATTATTATTCTTTTAACTTACTAACACTCCATAATCAAATATAGAATTTTCTTTTATGAGGTTGTTCTTTCACGTGGTAGGTCAAAAAAGAGAAAATAGTTTTTTTCTTTTAATAGTGATAAATATATATATGTCATGCAAAGATAGAGTATTAGTGTTTAAAGCTTAAGTTTAGATGTTTTGTTAAGAGTCAGTCCTGAGGTAAAGCCACCAAGTCAATTGTTTAAGGCCCCCATCCAAGGAGAACCCCTAAATAATCTGATAAATGTGATTTAAAAAATGAACGGTAAGATGTGTTACTTTCTATACAAATAAAAAAGGTAAATCAATACACACTTTCACAATCTATTTAATATTCTTAAATCATGCATTTGAACAGGCATTATAATTTTAATACTCTTTCCGACATCTCTCCCTCACTTTCCTCAAAATTAAACTTTCACTGTTTCTCTATAATCCATTGTTATTAGTTGAATAATATAGTGTTTAAACCCTCTTTTAAAGTTATATTTCTTATTTTTATTATATTCTTATTCCATTAAAAATTTATTATTTGTATTTTTTTTATTAAATGCAAATAATAATGCTGAAGATTTTAATTTTAATGGGTGTATCTATTTTATAATATTCAAACAATCTAGATTTAATTTGTAAAAATATTTAAGGCCTTACTTCATGTTCATGTCATTGGCATCACTCTTGAATTTATATAATTTTGAAAGCTAATTACCTACCTTTTCTCTAAAAAAAAGTATTTAGGTCTAGCTTTAAAAACTCACTTAGGCCCAACAAAAAAATTAATTTTCAGGACAACCCTGGGTATATTTATTTATCTATTGTGGGGTGGGGAGTGGGGGCGGCGGCAATCATTGAATTTTCTCAAATTGATCTGTGTTTTAAAAATAAGATTTTAACAAAAAAAATTTCTTTTCTGATTTGTAAGAATCGTGCTTTTAACATTTTTAACTTTTACAACGAGTGAAAATAACTATTTAGGAATTTAACAAAAATTCGTTTCCTAAATAAATTAATATCAATTGACTTTAACGGGAAAAATTCTTTTTCACTGCGCAAACATTACATGTCTCTCACCCTCCTTTAGTTCGTTTATTCATTGGTTCTTTGTGATTTAATTACTCAATCTCCCTGATATTTTTTATTTGATATAATTTTTGAAAGATTTTGGGATCTGTGAAATGTAGAACACTTTTGGCTTAGTAAAATCTATTTTTTTGTATTTTATATCTTTCTTTCTTCTTTCTTTGATCAACATGTTAATCGGCAAGATGTTCTTTTTTTTCTAAAAGTGAAGATTGTTTGACTCTTCATTGATTTTTTCTTTGTTTCATTCATGATCTTTATTTTGAAAATATGTATCTCTTTTATGACTAAAAAAATTCCTCTTCTAACTTTCTAACACACTATAATTGAATAGAAAACTTTCTTTTATTAGATTTTACAATAAGTAATAATATTTTTTTAGAAATCCAACAAAACTATGTTTCTTAAATAAATTAATATCAAAATTTACTTTAAATGGAAAAATTCTTGTTTTTCACCCTTGTTTGCAAACATTACACGTCTCTCACCCTCCTCCCGTTCGTTAAGTTTATTTATCAGTTTCTTTGTGGGCCCCCATCCAAGGAGAACCCCTAAATAATCTGATAAATGTTATTTAAAAAATGAACAGTAAAATGTATTACTTTGCTACAAATAAAAAATGTGAATCAACATTACTTTCACAGTCTATTTAATATTCTTAAATCAAGCATTTGAACAGGCATTTGAATTTTAATATTCTCTTTCCGACATCTCTCCCTCACTTTCCTCAAAAAAAAACTTTCATTGTTTCTCTATAATCCATTATTATTAGCTGAATAATATAGTGTTTAAACCCTCTTTTAAAAGTATATTTCTGATTTTTATTCTTTTCTTATTCCATTAAAATTTTATTATTTGTATTTTTTTTATTAAATGCAAAAGATTTTAATTTTAATCGGTGTATCCATATTATAATATTCAAACAATCTAGATTTATTTTGTAAAAATATTTAGGGCCTTACTTCATGTCCTGGGCATCACTCTTGAATTTATATAATTTTGGAAGGTAATTACCTACCTTTTCCCTAAAATAATATTTAGGTCCCGTTTTAAAAACTCACCTGGGCCAACAAAAAAAAATCAATTTTCAGGACAGCCTTGGCTTTATTTTATTTTTTTGTGGGGTGGGGTGTGGGCGGCGGTGGCAATCATTGGATTTTCTCTAATTGATCTTAGGTTGTGTTTTAATAATAAGATTTCAACAACTTTTTTTCTTTTCTAATTTGTAGGAATCATGCTTTTAACATTTTTAACTTTTACAACAAGTGAAAATAACTATTTAGGAATTTAGCAAAAATATGTTTCTTAAATAAATAAATAGTAATTGACTTTAACTGGAAATTTCTTTTTCACTATCGTTTGCTAACATTACATGTCTCTCACCCTCCTTTAGTTCGTTTATTCATTGGTTCTTTGTGATTTAATTACTCAATCTCCCTAATATTTTTTTATTTGATGTATTTTTTGAAAACTTTTGGGATCTATAAAACCTAGAACACTTTTGGCTTGTTACAATTCATTGACTTGTCATCATGTAATATTAAGCTAAACAATAGTGCATCAACTAATTTCATTTAAATTTGAATAATTTTATTGACCAGAATTAGAAATCTATATCATACTTTATGAAGTGACAAAACTTGTTCTTTTCATAACAAGCAGCAATGCTTGCTCCATAGATTCACAACTAAGACATCATTAACTTTCCTTTACCTTGTAGGAAATAATTGTCTAACTTTCTTAGAGAATTTGTGAGACAGTTCTACAAGTTTGTTCTTTCATGTGGTAGGTCATAAAAAGGAAATTTTTATTTTCTGATGATGATTATTATGTCATGCAAAGATTAAGTGTTATCTTTTGAAGCTGAATTTTTTTGGTTTTTTTGGCAATCATTAGATTCAAAAATCTTGATTTAAATATGTATAATGTTAGGGATAATCCCACGTTGAAAGTCAATATTTCATGTAATTAAGCATGTATATTAATAAAACTGTATATATATTTTAATTAATTCGATAGACTCACCTATAGAAAAAATGCAAAATTATATATTTCATCTAAAGAAACATATGCCTGGTTGAAAATATATATGAGATTGCAAATAATAAAGCACTGTGTGTATCAATACCCCAAAAAAAGGGTAAGGATAGACCCACTACCCAACTTACTCTTTTCCACTACCCAAAATAATCAAAATGTCATTATTTTTTTAATTTTTTTCTCTCTTTCCCACTACCCAATTCGACAGCGTCCAATCGAAGTCTTCTTCACTAGGATGACAGAGGTCCATCGATCTGTCTGAATAAGTGTCAACTGAGGCACAGTCGAAGTATGTTTCACTAGGACGACGGAGATCCGCTGATCTGTCTAAACAAATGTCAAACTTGTCAAAACAACAATTTTCTTCTAAAAATTAATCACTTATACAATCATTTAAGTTCTTACGAAAAACAAAAATGTCATTTAAGTTATTTAAGTCTTTTTGAAAATCATTCACATATATATTTATTTAAGTATAAGAAACAAAAATATCAAACAAAGAGTTATCTGGACCAAATAAACAGTTAACATTTTATATAGACAAAAACATTATTTTCATTTCTAAACAAGTGGAGTTTCATGTAGAAAGTATATGGAATGTTGATACTCTACTTGTGTATATGGAATGTTAAATGTTTATTTAATTTATATGACTATTTATTTTTCCATTTTTACACATTGTATTTAAATGACAAAATTGGTGAATAATTTTTAGAAGAATTTAAATGACTTGAATAGAATTTTTGTTTTTTGTAAGGACTTAAATGACTGTATAAGTAATTTATTTTTAGAATATAGATGTTGTTTTAAAAGGATCGACACGTCCTTGTCAACACTTACTCAGACAGATCGACGGACCTATGTCGTTCCTATGAAGCAGATTTTGATTGGGTCCGTGTCGACACTTGTTTAGACAGTTCGACGGACCTTTGTTTTCCCAGTGAAGAAGATTTCAACTAGACGCTGTCGAACTAGATAGTGGGAAAGGGAGACAAGAAAATGACAATTTTGTAATTTTGAATTGTGAAAAAGATTAAGTTGGGTAGTGGGAATAGCTTTGCCCAGAAAAAATATCCCACCGCCATTCTGATTAATCTCTTTGCAGCCTCCAATGGTGCAACTTGATGATCACAAATGCAATCATCATCATTTTATAATTCTAGATATTGGTTTTTTTTTCTTTTTTCTTTTCTTTTTTCTTTTTTTTTATCATGCACTAAATGAATCCTTCCGGAGGGACTTAGTTGAAGCCCTCTAATAGAGCTCTATTCTACTAAAATATTAGTTTAACAGCATGTTAAAAAATTGTTATGTATTTGTTAGTTATTGTTCTAAGTAGATAAACTATACATCTATAGGTCTTAAGGGCTTCCGAGACGACCTTTATTAATTAGATCTTAGTCCTAATGAATTCATTGAAATTTTATGGGTTTCCAACCTAGCATCCTTGATTTACGTCAGCTTTTATAAAAGGTATAGTACATCATATTCTATTATTATGAATATTTTGATTGATGAACACAACTTATCTAACAACAAATACAATATCTCTTTCGGAGAAGGTACATCACATTCTATTGTCTCAATATTTTTGAGTAGTAAGCACAACCTATGTTATTAAAAATAATATTATTGTGATACTATATGATATATCTAATTTAATGATTAATTATTAGGAAATAAAAAAGCCTCTTCTTGAGTTGATATATATATCACTTTTCATACATTCTCTAAAAAATTAAGTCCATATGTAGAAAGAATATTGTTCTAATGAAGCAGACAAAAAAAATTTATTGTCGATCCATAGATCTATAAAAATTATTTTACCAATAAATAACGATGTGTCTTAGCATCATTCATTGCTTTTCTCTCTCTACCATGCAGGACTTTGTCGGATACAAAATTTACAAATTTTATTGCTCGAAGATAATTTGATCGAGGGAAACATTGATACATGTCTAAGGAATCTATATTCTCTCCAACAGTTAGATCTATCTGACAATCAACTAAATGGTGTGTTCTCATTTTCGTTGTTTGCTAACCACTCCAACTTGTCCTACATTGTTCTCTCAAATAACTATCAACTAGAAGTGGAAACTGAATCTCCATCCTGGGTTCCATCATTTCAATTAACAGAGTTGAGGTTAAGAAATTGTCTACTCAACAAACATAGTGGTTGGAGGGTCCCTAGCTTCTTATTCACCCAATACAATTTAGACGCACTTGATTTGTCAAATAGTTCAATTATAGTGAGTAATCCCTTTGAACTTATCAATAATGTTATCTTTGAGCTATTTTTATCATATAACACATTACTTAGTCCTCTTCTCTGTACTATCCAAAACAAAAGTCTATCACTCCAAACTCTCGACTTCTCTGAGAGTCACATTTCTGGAATCCTTCCCCAAAATCTAACAATCTTGTTTCCCAATTTACAATACTTAAACTTGTCTGGAAATGCATTTCAGGGTAGCATCCCTTCTTCTCTAGGTGTCCACAAGTCGATAGAAGTGTTGGACCTATCTAGAAATAATTTAACAGGGGACATGTTTTCTGGGAATTTGAATCTTCAAGATATTCAATATTTATTCCTTTATGATAATTACCTCACAGGGTCTATACCAAGAAGCTTATTGAATTGTTCAAGGCTAAGATTGTTAGATGTCAGAAACAATTTTCTCTCATATGCTATTCCCAGCTGGTTGTTTGATTTTCCTTATATCACAACACTTCTCTTATCCGGGAACAAATTCAAAGGTTCCATTCCAACTCAAGTGTGTCGTATGCAAAATCTTCACATCTTAGATCTTTCAAATAACAATCTTTCAGGAATAATTCCCAGTTGTCTTAACAACATCTCCTTTTGGAATAGACCTCCTCCAAGTGATGATCAACTCCCGTATGACCATTATTTGATAAACAGTTCTATTGTGATAGATTTAACAACCAAGGGGAAGTTGTATAATTTTATGGGTGATCCCCTCTCCTTGATGACAGCGATAGATCTATCTATGAATATGTTGTCCGGTCCCATCCCTATTGAACTGGGATATTTGACAACGCTTCACTCGTTGAACTTGTCACACAATTACCTAACGGGATCGATTCCAGAATCCTTCCAAAACTTGATGAGTTTAGAGAGTTTGGACCTCTCTTTCAACAATCTCTCAAGTGAAATTCCTCCTCAACTAGCTCAGATGAACGCGCTTTCAACATTTCGGGTGGCCTATAACAATCTATCAGGCATTATTCCATTGAACGGGCAGTTCTCTACATTCAATGCAAGCGACTTTGAAGGCAATCCAAACTTATGTGGTCCAATGGTGGGGAGGAACTGCTCTCGTGGAACATCGCAAATGCATCGCTTCACCGATGATGAGGCCAACAAGCCGAGGGTCATCGATAACCCTGTGATCTACTACTCATTCATCGCAGCATGGTATGCGATCGGATTCTGGGGTGTTATTGCTGTGCTTGCATTCAAGGAGAACTGGAGGGTCAAGTTTTTCTTAGCTGCAGATGATCTGATATATGCATGTGAGAGTGGGATTTCAAGCCTTGCAAGATGCATTAGAAAGTGTATTGGCAAATGATAATTAATGTAGAAATCAACTATGAAGAACCAAAAATATTGTTGTGTACTAGTATTTCAGGGTTGCTTTTTTCATTGATGCTAATGGTTTTGAAATTTTCTTTGTTATATATGATTCATGAAGTTATTCTCAACGTTTCTTTGATAAATCTGGCAATCTGGTTAATAGGAGTACTAAAAAAGATTTTATAATGATATAGTGGATTAAAACAGTAACATTAATGTTAGGGACAATTCCTTTAAAACATAGTAAACATCATCTAATCAGGTATGTGTTTTGATGAAAAATGTAAAGAAAAGTTAACGAGATACCTTGAAGCTCATTGGATGGTTATGAAGGTATGGATTGTACAGACTATCCACATGGATTGCATATAACAATAATCTTAAAATAAATGGAATTTTGTTCTAACAATATTTATTGCAACAAGAAAAATGTAAATGAACAAGGCCAGAATTTTGTGACATACCTGGTCTATTTTGTTGTTATGTCAATAGCATAGAGATGATCCCTCAGTTGCCTATACACTTTACCAATGGAGTGTATATTGTCTTATTATAGTATATACTACATCAAAGCAGTGTATGAAAATTTTAAAAAAAAATTAGAAAAAAAATATACATGTATTGACATATCTAAGTATATACTTTACTTTTTATAATAGTATATAGTTATTTAAGCAAGTAATACTTTAAGAAAAAATAAAAAAGATTGAGGGCTGCACCGAGGCTTCCTAAATGAAAATTATGTACTTTAACATACCAATTACATCAGATTCAAACAAGTAAATGAAAATTTGAGAAAAGTATGCATATTGATTTCATTGATGTACTTTTATTATTTTTCCAAGGAAAAAAAAAATACATCAGGAGAATTTGGATGCAATTTTTGTAAAAAAAAAAAAAAGTAACCTTTGATTTCATCTCGTTGAAGGTTAGTTTTTTATTAAAAATATTGGGGACTATTAATTTTATAGTCCCCTAACATATTTTAATTTTTTTTTTTTTAGATACCTACTAGTATGAAGAAATACCTTTATACTCAATTGAATTATATGAATTTGAATATAAATATTTTTTTTGAAGATATATATTGGCATGCTAGATTAATATAAAGTGAGGACTATAATAGTCAAATCATTGCAAAAACGATCTAATGCACAAATTCCGGAAATAGATTATTACGCCCGCTCGCTCCGGAATTAGATTGGTCTGGATTGCTCAGATTGAATATTATTAAAAGCACGTTAATTTTTTTTTACAGTTTAAAATACAGTCTTATATATTTTATTGAAAATCTAGTGAACATATATCTCATTAAACGATGTATATATCTCGTTAATTTTTTAATATACTTATTAAAAATGGGTCCGTTTAATTCGAAATGGAGTGAATTAAATTTTTTATTGAAGCATATATCTGAATAAGTGATGTTTACTTCTTTATTTAAAATGAAAACATACATGTGTGATCTGAATTTTGAAGGGTAAAAATGACTCTCTTCTAACAGCTTCCTTATTAAAATGGGCTGATGCAGTTGATCTGGTTGTATTGTAAATACACTCAATCCATTTGGTTCTCTTTTGCATCACTATATCACCAACCGATAGATACAACAAAATTAACTAGAAAATGAAATAAAAGTTATAAAATAGTGTAATTATTCAATCTTATCACTATGTGTTGACACCTCATAACACTTTGTAGATAGGTGTAAACTAGTCTTCATCCACCCAAGATATACATGTAAATAAAAAAATATTTTAAATCTATTCTAAATCAACTCCCTAAGTTTTTATCAACTAATTTATATGCGACATTTGTCAAAATCATAATAATTTTTTTAATTATTATTATATAAATCGTTTGTACAAATTATTATGAAAGAGATATGATACAATTGAAAATAGTTTTGATATATATATATATATATACCCTCAACAAACTCTATATTGTCAAAATTTCCATTTAAAACTCTAAAACCAACAATATCTCTCGAATAGGTAAAAAAATAGAGTTTATGTACAATTTAAAACCTTTTGAGGGCTATTGTTGAAAATAACAAATTATCAGGAATACTTTACAAAAATGTGATTTTTCAGTGTTATATATACAAAAAAAAACATTAAGATTTGGTGCATATAAATATGATATTACCCAATTTATATATATACACTTATATTGATAGATAGATAGACAGATTTTTTCGTTTCATCTTTATCTCAATAAAAAAAAGGATTTTTAGTTTTAAGTCCCTGTACACTATAGGATTTAGCTATCGATCAATCACTTCTTCATATTTAGGTTTTAGTCTCTACATTTCAATGATAATTTAGGAATAGATCCCTCCCAGGGACTAAAAAGCAAACTAAATAATTTAGGAATAGATTCCTTCCAGGGACTAAAAAGGAACATATCATTGAAATGTAGAGACTAAAACCTAAATATGAAGAAGTGAGAGATCGATAGCTAAATTCTATAGTTTACGGGGACTTAAAACTAAAAATCCCTTAAAAATGATGATGTGATATGATCACTACTATTCATTTAATATATCTTTAAAAAAATTAATAGTGTAACAAAAGAAAGTTGAAAACTCTTACTATTAGTAATATAGATAGATTACTTATTTGTTTAAAAATTTAAAAGACAATCTTATTCAATTTAATTAGAACATTCATCCAACTTCTAACCTCATAACACTTTCACCCAACTTCTAACCCGTGAGGTATATACATTCATCTGCACAATGCATGTGACATATACCTTCATTATTTACAAGTTCTTACCCATATAATTATAATTGATTTATGACAAACTATATGTTGTATTCTGGTGCAATCAACAGGTCCAACAGGCCTGTTGGACAACAACAAAATCCAATTAGCCAACTAAAAATCCAATCAGAAATAGTGTGTGTGTGTAGTACACACAATAGAATTGGAGCTTTGATACACTGGGTCCTAAAAAGCACTTCTGGGTTCATATGCATTTTATACAGAAGAAAATTCATATAAATGCATATAACCTCAAACAAAAAGCATATGATGACGATTTTTAAGGTTGGGTCATTTTTTATAGAAATGTGCATATGCATAATTACATATGCTATTTGAATGTTTCATACATTTAAATATTTTAGATGGCGTATATAATATTTCTATGATGCAAATTAATACATAATTTTATGGAAATATACCGTATAAAATTGTGTATGTACTTGGTTCGATTTTTGATAAATCATGTTGTTTTCATTTTCTCATGGCGTCGTTACACATAATTTCATTTATATAGTCCAATATCTGTCAAAAGATGTTTATGCTCATTAAATCAAACATGTAAATTTTCACATTATCTATAAATTGGTATATGCATTTCATTATAGTATGTAATTTATTATTTGTCAAAGTATATATTGCATGCAAGGGCGGAGCCACATGGGGACAAGTGGGGGCAGTTGCCCCCACTACCCCGTGACCCCATTCATATGTTCATCCAACCCCATTCATATTTTTAATATCATTCTATTTTTAAACCAAATGAGGTATATGTTTGGTTTTGTGTAAAAAAAACCATTAGGTTATTAGCTATCAAAAATGATGGTTTTTAAATAGTTAAGAGAGTTAACATTCAATATTAATTTTTAATTGAATTTTGCATTGATATTTAGTGGTACATAATATTTCATTTTTAGCCTTATTTTTTGTTTAATTAATGAATAATGTTACGTACAACCCCTTTTTAAGCCTGAATTCTAGTTTACACATGTTTTTAATTTTTTTTAAATATTACATCTTATCTGATGAGGTACATGCCTTTATAAAAATTGAACCATATACTCCAATGAATTGCATGGACACAGTTATAGAAAATGTGAAAAATTTCCATCAAAGCATATATGTCGATAATATGAGTATATGCTCCGGTGATTTTCAATCAACGCATATAGGACTGAAATTGGGGCTGAAAAAATGTGTAACAACATTCTTAATGGATATTTTTAATGTCCTTTAATATTCTGTCTTTCATGTTTTTGTTAGATGTCTTTTATGTTTAATTATGTAAGGTTATAGTTTTGAATATTTAAAATTGAATGAATTGTATTTGTCTTTCTCAGTTATAACTATTATGATTTATTATATTTTATTAGTATTTAATTTTTATTAATTATTACAGTGTATCCACGGTGAACAAACTTTTTTTTCTTAATTAAACTCGTTATTACTCATCATAATCTTTATTCACAAAACAAACATGGATTATAATTTTTAGTATATAGGTGATATTATCACACATCTTACTATTTTGGTAAAAAAAATAATGCAAACGCCAAAACAATCTTATTTAAATAATCACTAGATTAAACTTATTTCTTCTTTTGAATATTGCAGTTAAAGTTTACCCCCATCAAAGTAAATTTTTGGCTCCGCCACTGATTGCACAATGGACTATCCCTATAATGTGTTTTTTCATTTTATTTATTGTTATTATTATTTTGTATTCCACAGGCTTCCCTCTTGGAAGAGTCTATATGCATTGTTTAGTTACTGTCTCAAACATTTCATGACATTTCATATATGGTCACAAAATCTATACAGGGTGGAAGAACAATCGTGACCACTTAAACTGCAGATTTCATCATAAAGTATGAAAAGTACAACTAAAACAAGATGAGCATTGTTTATGCCATCCTTTTGTTTTACACATGAAACACTAGCTCAAGTTTAAGACAAAATTTGTGTTTAGTGAAGATCAGATTTCGTCCTTAATCGTGGTGACTAATTCTTATGCTTCCATTACACTTGTCTCATGCTAATTAAGGTATTTTAATAAACCTAATTATTCTTAAAGGATTAATATTATGATTGTCTCAAACTTTTAGAATGATTTTTATAGAAATGTCATGTACATTAGTGAATGAAATTAGAGAATCACCGACATATATTTTCATTAAATTAGAACAACGGAACACCCCCTTGTATTAAAATAAACATATAGAAGGATGTTGTTAAATGTCGTCTCTATTTTCAACCTTGCACTGGTCTCATATCCCAAAGAAGATATATGTTCAATATTTCATCGCATATAGTATATAATTATGTTTGTACATGTAACCGCAACCTGGGATGTATGTACCATTATCCATAGAATAAGCATCATTTGGACTAGGATAATGCTATGGACAACCTTATGTCAACAATGCCTATGATCTTTGCGTGTTTTGATTTTGATTTTTTTATGTATATATTTCATCTAACAAAAATATGCCTTAACAAAAAAAAAAGAAATATATAATCTAATAAAAATACATGATTCCTCTTGCGAATATATTGTATATATATACCATGTTAGTGAAATAGGATTACATAGAACTGCATATAAGGACTCTGTGTGGCCCATTGAAAGTGTCAAAGTTTGAGTTAGCCAAAAGTCCAATAACCCCATGTGGGGATGAGGCATTATGGTTTGATTCCACATTGTTTTGTTGATGAAAGATGAAAGTATGTGTGTGTGTGTGTGTGAATAAAGCTCTTACGCAATAAAACACTTTATAAGGGCGAGATATAAAATAGGTGTGAAAGCATGTGATATTATTTTGGGATGCATTGTATTCTCAATAATCTTTATTTTTTACTGTTTTAAATCTTCTTCTAGCAATGCACGGAAAACTTGAATCCAAAACCTCTGAGTGAAAAGGAATACATCTACCTACATAACAATAAGTGGTCAGATGAGTTTCCTAAAATAGGTCTTTTAATAATCAAACTCCATTACCCAAAGAAACATTCACATCAAATTTAGATATAATTATGAAACCAAAGAGACCAAATCCTCTGAGCAGTCCTTGCTAAGATCCAGGTATTCCTATTGACTCAATCTCACAGAGGCACATTGGGGGAGGATCAATGGACATTTGGGGGCATATTTGTGCACAGGGAACCCACAAAGAAATGTCATGATAGATATTTTTTATGTGATATATCCAACCAATGAGAGCTCTTTGTTTGAAGCAAATTGATGTAGGACAGATTTGGAAAGAAATCATTACAGAATATTTGATTTCAAATCTGTTATCAAAATAAATTTTTATTAGATTTTATTTAGGATTTTTAGGATCTTATATTTTATTTTGTTAGATTTTAATAATTATCATTGTAATTGTGTCTTTACTATTTTTAGTAGAGTCATAATTCACATTATGAATATTTATTTTATGTTTGTGGCCTATATAATGAGTGCCACCATATTTTGTAATGGAATAACTTTTAATCAATAATATTTTGAATTTTCTCCCTTTTGGGTTTTCTTCCTTGTGGATTCAAGGATTCCTTGTGGATTCAAGGAGTTTATGAGATCTCAACGCTGGTTGGATCTTTTTATCGTTTTCACGCTGCATTATGTGGTATCAGAGCGAGGATAATTGTTGTAATACGTGTGCCGCCTTCTCGGTTGATAGTCGTATAGTTCACCGCTTTCATAATCCGAGTCATCCTCATAATCGGGTAGATAATGAGAATTTCATCGAACACCATTATATGCAATAGGTTGGCCTCGAGCGAATCCCTCGGCGCGCATCCTGTCACACCCAGGTCGTCTGTTGTCGGTGTTGAGATTTACGCCAACCTTCACCTCACGAAGAGTCTGCCGCGCTTGTTGACGAAACTCCCCCCGAAGTGGCTGTTGGTTCTCTCGTAACGGCCGAAACAGCTCCTGCACCCCACGATCACCGTCAATGGGATGGTTGTTTTCCGCACGGCTATGTGTCACAACTAGTTCATAAACTATATAAAAAAAAACAATTGTTATTATCAATCAAAGAATTCAAATAATGTTACATAAAGTCTGGCTCGTTTGGATAGAAACATAAGTTTTTCTGGAGTTTTTATTCCATGAATTGTTAATTTTATCAATGGAATAAAAGATTTTATGTTTGGTTGTGTTTTCAGTTATTCTCATTGGAAAACGTAATAATAAAAGTTGGGGTGTTTAGTTGATGAAGAATAAGATGTGAATAAGGTGTAAAAAGTTAATTTAACATGTGGGCTCCATTGATGTATAAGAGGTGATGACAAGTGATTTGATGTGATGTTATGTAATTTGATAAGTGAGTTTCCTTATTCTAGTGGAGGAATAACACAATTTCATGGGTGGACTTGGAATACAAATACTAGTTTATTCTCTCCTTATTCCGCATAGCTATACCTCCTTATTCCGTCTACCCAAACACCTGTTTTGCATATTCCTCTCTTATTCATCCCCTATTCTACCCCTATTCCGCTAGCCAAACGGCCCCTTAAAGAATTTCAAAACTAATGAAAATATTTTGTAAATAATTTTCATGTTTTTTAATATTAATAATATAATTTACATCAATCACGATGATGACACATTCAATTATATTATCAATTATCCATGATCCGATTTTTTTCCCCCCTATGGCATGAAGAAGTAGGCCAGAATAAGGAAGAATATAGGAGAATAGTAAAAAAAGTTGTTTGTTTTGACAGAATAAACCCTGATAATTATGTATGGATAAGTTAGGATAAGGCCTCATAACTATTCTAAGGAAATGTTGGAATTGCTTATCAGACCTTATCTATGCAAATGGATAAAAATATTCTTCTCTGTCATTTTAAAAAATTTATCTCACTTAACAGTCTCACACAGATTTTAAAAACTGTCACATCTATCAAATCAATCATATATTTCTCACACTATTCCCAGGGGTATAGTTGTCATTTAAAAAGTTATAAATTCTTATTCATCCCTTATCAATCATTTATCATCACTTTATACAAGATTAACCAAACAACAAAAAAAACATTTTTACGTTTTCCAATGAGAATAACAAAAAATGCAACCAAACAAAAAATTGCTTATTCAGTCTGAATTGTTATCTATCCTAGTATAGCTATCAAGAGCGAATAACTCAATGTCACACCCCATAAGGGGGTTTGTGTTTTAAGAAAATATTTAAAACTATACACCAAGAAAGTAATCACATTATTTTTAAGGATTAAATCAGCTCTAACAACAGAAAGAACAAGTCTCCCTAGTTTTTGACACCACCACGTGGCAAACACCCATTAGAGCCGGCCCAATCTATCCCTTCCCACTCTCTTTTAATTCACCTCAAACAACCACTCTTCCCTTCTCAAAATCCCTCCTATTTCAATGAAGTTTTTGGACACCCAATCCCTCAAAAAAAAAAAACCATCATCAAAAGTTGTTCAAGAAAACTTTGGTAGTCCATAGTCACTCAATTCACTAGGGCAACTAATTTTGAACCACGAAAAGAGTGGGTGCTTTAAGTGAGTGTGAGTCATGGACAGGCTCATAAGTCTAGAGCCATCCAACCAGGTAGCCATCCGAGTCGAACCGGGCCAGCGTTCCGTTGGTGAACTCACCCTCCGAAATGTCATGTACACAATGCCCGTCGCGTTCCGCCTCCACCCGGTCCACAAGTCCCTGTATGCGATCCACCCACATTCGGGCGTGATCCACCCCCTCGCGACTGTGACCGTTGAAATCGCGTACCTCGGCCAGTCGCTCCCCGAGTCCTACCCCAACTCGGACGACTCGTTCATCTTACAAAGCGTGGTCGTGCCCTGCGCGGCCGCGACTCGGGACCGGTCTTTGACGGACTCGGTCCCGAGTGAGTGGTTCACTAACAGGAAAAAACAGGTCTTCAGCGACAGTGGCATCCGAATCTTCTTCGTCGGCTCGGCCGTGTTGACTCGGCTGGTGCGCGATGGCTCGATGGACGGGGTGCGCGAGGTGCTCGAGCGGAGCGACCCAGCGTGGCGGTGCGTGGAATCGGCTGACTCGGACGGGTCATCGTTGCTTCACTTGGCGGTCGACCAGGCCCGGCCCGACCTGGTCCAGCTCCTGCTCGAGTTTGACCCGGACGTCGAGTCGACGGCCCGGTCGTCCGGGCGGACCGCGCTCGAGTCCGCCTCGGCCGGGGGCGAAGCGCTCATCGTGGAGCTCCTCCTCGCTCACCGCGCGCGCGCGGCGCGATCGGCGACGTCCGCGCTTGGCCCGCTCCACCTCGCCTCGCGCGGGGGGCACCTGGAGGTCATGCGCCTGCTGCTTCTAAAGGGCGCGGACGCCAACGAGCCCGCCTCGGACGGGCGGACCGCGCTGCACCTCGCGACGGAGGAGAGGCGGAGGGACTGCGCGCGCCTCCTCCTCGCTAGCGGAGCCGCGCCCGATGTGCGCGGTGGCGCGGACGGGGAGACTCCCTTGCACATCGCGGCCGCGGCAGGGGACGAGCACATGGTGAGGCTTCTGATGGCGAGGGGGGCAAACAAGGACGTGCGAAGCCTGGCGGGGAAGACGGCATACGACGTGGCGGCTGAGGGCGGGCACGCGAGGCTATTCGACGCGCTGCGTCTCGGGGACAGGTTGTGCGTGGCCGCGCGCAAAGGGGACCTGCGCGCGGTGCAGAGGCTGGTGGAGATGGGGGCGTGCGTGGACGGGCGCGACCAGCACGGGTGGACCGCGCTGCACCGCGCGGGGTTCAAGGGGCGCGCGGACGTGGTGAAGGCGTTGCTCGACAAGGGCGCGGACGCGAGCGCGCGCGATGGGGAGGGGTACGCGCCTCTGCATTGCGCTGTGGAGGCGGGGCAGGCGGAGGCGGTGGAGCTCCTCGTGAAGCGGGGGGCGGACGTGGAGGCGCGGACCAATAAGGGGGCCACGCCGCTGCGCGTGGCGGAGTCGCTGCACTACGCGGGGATCGTCCGGATACTCGTGAACGGCGGCGCCACGAGGGACAGGCCCACGGGCCATGTCGGCGGGCTGGAGCACGCGGAGAGGGTGATTGGTACGGGCCGGGATCGGGACGTGAAGAAGAAGAGAGGGGTGCAACCACCGGCGAGCAAAGTCGGAGTTGTCCGAGGCAGGGGATTCGACCGGTCGACGGCGCCGTTGGCATGCTGAGGGTTGTTCAATGCAGGAAGATTTTGCAGACCTCACATTCTTTCTTTTTACTCTTCTTTTAGCTTGCATTTTGATATTTGTAATTTGGAAGAAACATGTAATCATTGTCACAAAGTTCGGGTGCAACAATATTTGTTTGTGAAGGTCATCCGGTAATGTATATTGGTAAAAACTCGAATGGGAGATGAAATGTTGATTGTTAGGGCTAGTTTTTTTATTTATGAAAAAATTATGATAAATTATAGAATCTAAATAATGGATGTTCAGATATCCAATGACTAAATGTTCAATTCAACGGGAAAGTCACAAATCTTTTCACACGCACAGAAATATGGAACAAGATATACAGCTTAGAAGGAAATTCAATAAATGAATATAGCTTAAAAAAGGGATACATGAAGCTTTTATCGTTACCAAGATAAATAGCTGGACCTTTTCTTTCAGCTATCACTATGACACATTTTACATAAATTTGCTATGCTAAAACAAAACTCCAACTCTACGTTCTCTATGAAAAAAATTTATTGGGTTAGACATTCTTCTATCAACAAGAGAAAGACTCAAATTGAAGACTCCTCAGTGAAGAGCAGAAATCGCTATCAACCTGCCAAGAGATGGCTCATCATCGCCTTCCCCGCTTTTTAGATTTCTTTCTCGGTTTCGAAAGCACTTTCAGCATGTCTTCAGTAAGATCCATCAGCTCGCCATCGGAATCCTCATCCCTGTTGTTCACATTATAGTGAGATGTGCGAGTCAACCATCCCAACGCATCTACCGCGGCCTCCCTCTCCGCGAGCTGCTTGTTCTTCTTCGGCCTCCCGACGAACTGCATCCCTTTGAACTCCACCGTCGCCGTGAATTCGTTCGTCTTGAGATGCTTCGTCTTGTACTTTGGGGGGTGGTGCCCCGCCCTCGTGAGGAGCGTCTGGAGAAGGGCTTTAGGGTTCGTCCCGTCCCTCAAATAACTGGGACTCCTGTTGTTTTCGTCGTTTTTTACTTCACCAATGGCGTTGGTGGTGTTGTTCGTCCGGCCGAACACAAACCTGCCCTCACAAAGGTCGCCTGAAACCAGTTCTTGAACGGCGAGCATCAGATACTTGCCTTCTTTGTGAATGTCTGTGCTCAGGTTTTGGAGCTGCATTTATGAAAAGGTGGTGTTAAGAGAAGATAAGATACAAAAATGGAAATTACATCTTGAAAATGATACATTTAGTCATTCATGCGGTCACTTAACATTTTTTTTTTTTGAAATATATGCTTGTCTAATGAAGTACACGCTTTCACAATAAGTGATATAGAAATTGAATGCATAGATTTTTACATTTTCCTTAATAGAGCATATACTGACATGGTAGAGTGTATTCTCTATTTCATATGTTGAGTTAATGATATGACATGCAGAAGTTTTTGAGTGTATCAGCACCCTTACATCTTATGTGCAAAAATTCACCTAAAATTGACCCATCAGAGTAGTCTTACCTTTTTTGAATAAGTTTATCAAGTTCGAACTTTAGATTCCAATAACATTCCGCCAAACAAGGATTCATGAAGAAATCAATGAAGCCATCCAACATTTTCAGGTGCCCAGCCTGAAATTAATCCATTTATATATTTTAAATTAAAAGAATAAAAGAAAGGATAAATACAACCATTAGATGAATAAGAAAAGGGACAAATAAGAGGCTCAAGAAATTACTGAAGCTCCATGAGTGAGAATCCCCCCAAAGAGAATCAATATCGAATCAGAGACACCCGTGGAATCACGTATAAACACGGTATTGACTTTTACTTTTTCTCCAAAGACCAGCCAAGGGTAGGGAATTGTCTGATATCGTGAATTCACAGAGTTCTGGAACCAAATAATGCAGAAAGTTAAATATTCTTCAGTGAGCTATAGACCAAATCAAATCCACATGAGCATGTATATCAAGTATGCATGAGTTCCACAGTATAAACAGAATATCCATGAAGGGGAAACTCCATTAATACGTCTTCTTTTTTTTGTAACCACGGGACTAATTGATTGAAAGAGCTGATGTAGCTCTCACAGTTTCGCCCACCAACAGGGCCACACACTGTATGGATTTTTTCTTGTAACGAGAAAGTTTAATGAAACTATTTTACACTTGTAAATAATTCTATTGTTCTGATGTAGAATTGAAAAAAAAAAATACTGAGAACCATGTCTGCCATTTGTTGCTATGAGTTCCAAACCAAACCACTAAAACTTTTCCTGATAGTTTCAAGTAGCAGATAACCTAGCAGATATAAATAGGTGAAATACATAATGGGGTTGTAGAAGTATCACACTCACAGCGTAAAGAAGAACCTGACCATCCTCCATCGTTTTGAAAGACATGGACTTCTCTCGGTGCTGTAGATAGCAAAAGTGTACAATTAGGTGCCTAAGCTGAGACCATTTAGAATGGAAATAAAAATTAAACTAAAAATGAAAATCAATAAGTTGAGATATTCATTTACCACAACAGAAGAAATTCCGGGAAAGAGGCCGGAACAGATGATAGCACGGACCAACGGTTGGTTATGACTCAAGCTATTGTTGATTCCAGGGTCTGCATCTATTAAACCAGCATCTTTTAGAATGAAATTAAACTGCTTCCGAAGTGAATGGATAGCTTGAAGGGCCTGGGATGAGAGAAAATTCCTCCAGCAATATTCATATGCTGATCCTTCTCTATCTGCATCTTTCCACCCCTCATAGGCACGAACAAGTGCCATATGGTCACTATAGTCCTTTGCGGAGAATCTTGATTTTGCTGAGCCTGCAAGCTGAAAAAGAGAAACATAGACATCAATGGTATGCTTCCCTTGAGGACAGTTGAATATCATTAGACATAACAGGGGAGCTATAAAATTTAATAGAGCCTTTAATATGCCACACCATCTATGGAGCATGGACACAGACATGGGACACGGATATGACACGATACAAACACGGTGATGCAAATCCTGAAAAACTAGTACATCGACACTGAAAAGGCATGATAAATTTAAGAATGAGCACACATCCATAAGCTATAACAAGTTAATAGAACTACAATGATGTGTCAGTTATCAACTCCATTAATATTTTAACATCATTGGACTCCATATGAGCATAAATCTTACAATGGTCGTTAAGAAAAAAATTTACAATGTTGTTCCACATAAGTGTCGTCTGTTCATGCCATGTCCATCTCACATCCAATGCAGATTCAAAATTCAGAAAAATCATTTTTGAATTATAACATGATAGGATATGTCTGACACATGTCAAATGCATTTAGAGCCATGTCCCATGTCTGATATGTATTGGCATGGACATGATGTGTTCATTGAAGTATCTCTGCTTCCTAGTACACCATTAATGACAAACATTTAGATAGGTGAATAAGTAACCTGATCATAGATGATTTAAACTAAAACATAAGTTGCCAGTGACACTAACCCGTTCTGCTCGGACTACCCAAAGATATCCAGAGGTATTAGGAACAACTTTCATTAGGAATTATTTCACTTTTTGAATGAAGTTGTTTGGTATGCCAATAGACAGGAGTTCTATATACATGTGCAAGAATAAATGTTTTTTTTTTTTTTAATGTTAACCGCACACTTACATCCTTCTTGTCCTGAGGTAGCAGAAATGGATCCCTCACACTCAATCCAGACACAATTGTAAGTATTGGATCAAGGCACCGAAAGACAGCACCCATGATAAGCATTTTGCCTAGCTTTGGATCCACTGGAAGAATGGACAGATATTGCCCTGGAAAACAAAAGATCAAAGCTAAAGACCAAATTGTCCCCACACAAAGTATAGCATCCACAAGCTTACCAAGATTTGTTAAATTTTCCTTCTCATCCAATGCTCCAATCACCTTTAAAAAATCAATTGCATTTTGAACCTGCATATATAAATATTATCATGGTGAATGAAAATATAACAAACAAATGCCACCTCTTTGTGATGTAGGATGGAGAAGAGAAGAAAAGAGAGGAAGAGATTGACAAGGGAAACCAACACTCCATAGTAATTCTCCAAAATCAACTCTATCTGGCAAGCCCATACATTCACTTAAATAGAAGAAAAAAAATCCTTTCACCCTAAAATTAAATTAAATTCTATACCAACTATAAAGCAAAATATCAACATATAAAATAAAATATTCAAACAAAAAATATACTTACAGCCAGAGGCTCCGGTGGCTGTAGAGCAGCTGACAAGAACTCCCCTATGCTATCAAGCTGCAAACTCTTTATTTGCAAGCATAAGGAGTTTAAAGGAGTTCTTAAAAGCTCAGGTAGCTGGTATTCTGCAAATGCATCATAAACACACCTAGGGTATAGGTGATAGCATTCTCCAGGCTGCACGCGTCCAGCTCTTCCTCGTCTCTGCATAATCAAGCCAAGGAAGACATGAGATATGGCTCCAGTTTAAAATGGTGAAACAAAAATCCACTACAAGGATCAAAGTCATCAGAGTTCTTCTGCTTGAGATAATTGAAGTTACAGGATTGATTTATTTGTGGTTGTTTATATTATATCATAGAGAAAAATAATTCATACATAATTTCTGATTTCCCTACTATGTATTTCTTCTTTATTCATTCACCCAACTGACTCATACTTTTTAAAACAGGTTACATTAAGTTAATAATCCACCTTAAACTCAAGCAAATTGACATGGGCTGCCTGTTTAGGCCAAAACCAATGTGTTCTAGTGGTACCTGGTCGATACATGAACATTATTGTTCAGCGGACTCTGGTTGATCTGTCTCGGTTATGACTGATAATAATACATCTTGCCTAATGTTTAACCATGATGTAAAATGTATGGTGCTCATCAGGTTCATCAGAATAACCCTTTTACATGCAACACCATGTGTTCACTTACACAGAGGTCCATTTCAGTTTTACAGAAAAATGGTATGCCACCTTGCATAAGAGTGAAAGTGATTATCATAGGCACATAAAAGAAGCACCACATCACATTAATCAGCATGGTAAGCAATCAGAATGATAGTGACAGTGGCTATATAATCCAGACAAATTTAAGATGATGTATATAGAAAAGATGGCTGATATTATCCTAGCCAACCATTGGTTCATAAATTAATGCAATGGTTTTAAGTTATTTACCATGTAAGCGGCAGAGCATGGACACAGACAAGGAACATAAACACAACACCATACAGATTACAGACACGGTGACTAGACAAATCATGGAAAACCAGGATACAGACACAAAAAATGAATAAGGAATGAAAAAAACAGGCGCACATCAGTAAACTATAAAAAGTTGACATAACTAAATTAGTGTGTCAATTATCAATTCTTTCAATATTTTTACATCATTTGGCTTTATGTGAACATAAACATCATCTTACAATATTTATAAAGGAAAAATTTACAATTTCGTGCCACGTTAGGCTGCATGAGTGTTGTGTGTCCATGCATTGTCTATCCCCCATCCAATGTACGTCCAATATTTAGGAAATTATTATTAAATTTTGGACACATGTTGGACATGTCTGATACGTGTCCATCTCATGTCATGTCCCATGTCTGAAATGTTTCAGAAAAGGACACAGAATGTTCATTCAAGTGTCTATGTTTCCAAGCATGTAACATTCAAGGTCGCAATGAAAGAAAAATGTAAAGGAAATTCAAGAACAAGGTGAAGAAAACCAGCCAATTTAAAAAATGACAAAAGAAAATGTAAGCCCTCCATTAGGAGGGATGCCCAAACATATATAGACCCCTGTCCAGGTTGCTGACTTTTGTGACTTAGGGTAAATGCACATAAAATATGAATATACATGCTTCATTAATGTAGAACAGTTGTAACTTACTTGACGAGCAGAAGCTTGTGAAATCCAGGATGGTAGTAAACAAGGGGTATTATTTAAAGCATCATATGTAGTCTCCTTTGCTTTTCCACAATCAACCACAAAAACAATGTCATTGATCGTAATGCTTGCCTCTGCCATATTCGTAGCAAGTACAATCTTGCGTATATTAGGAGGTGGTTTCTCAAATATGAGTTTCTGCATATAGAAAACCGTATTGACATAAATTCTCAGAAATATTATATTACATAAGAAAGCAATTAGATCTAACAAAATACTCATTCTAACGAATAGGAAACAATTTAAATTTTTTAAGAGTGATGGAAATCAAATCCTGTTTGTGGATAGCTTTCATACAATAAGAGCTCGAACACCACTAAAATCTATAAATTCGCTCACCCATCACACAACTTAAGAGAAAACAGTATGATCAGTATTAATCACTGGGATGTAACTGTATCTAGGAATCACTAAAGTAAAGAATAATGCGCCTAATAAAGCTTTTGTAAAATAAAATAAAATAAGGGTTTCCTGCCATAAAGTGAGATTCGGTGATGCATTCTCATAATGTAAGTCACTTTGTTCAATCCATCACAAATAGAACACACTAAGTGAAATACTGTGTGATTATTGTAACAGATATAAAAGTTATGGACATAATTAGGTTAGAGGAAGCATAGTATCAGCATATGGCTTTCAATTTTATAGATATAGGATGCACATAATAGCTGATATTGAAGAACACCTGAAATCAAGACAATAAAATACAGGCATATCCCAATGATCAGGGACAGTCAACAAACAGTACACAAAACAAACTTATGCCTCTACTATAACAATTTTTCAAAATGATAATTGATATTACCTGCTCAGATGTGGCCATCGATCCATGACATGTAAGCACCAGAACCCTGTTCGGATCACCTAAAAGGGGGTGGGCCTTTAATTGATCCTTTAAACAGCTAATATCATCCCACCCCGTCATAAAAACCAAAACAGCACCTGAACGTTCTTTCCGACATATATGGCACAAAACAGCCTCAATAAGATTAAATCCTATGCAATCAGGTGACCAAGAAGCCAAAGAATCACGTGTCCTGGAGCTATATCTTTCAAAGCTAGACTTGCTAAGAGCATCCTGTGTTAAAAAATAAATTAATTAATCTATCTATCATGGAGACTTGGATTACTATTAAAAAAATGCTTTACAACGGGAACATTGGACCTCTTTTATCTAGAAAAACAGCATTGTACCTCAACAAGTGTATTGATCTGATTTTTCCTCTTTCGTGGCAAGAGTTGCCTCTGTGTCTTCCACAACTTCTCTTGACCGTAATTGTCAATTTGGTTGACTGACGTCAACTTATATCCAGTAATCTCCAATATATCTTCCAGAAATTGTGCCCTTACAGGATATGTGAATCCCTGAAGTAAAGATATGCATAGACTTGCAACTTTAATAAATTGCCAAATAAGATAAAGACTTCAAATGCATTAAATTAAGATTAAGGAATATGTTTAATTAATTGTTTTGATGAAGTTTCACGCTGACGATCAACCTGTTATAACAAACCTCCTCCCAGACCATGGACAAAGGCAGAGTTTTGAGGTAAAAAATATTTTATCAAATAAAAAGTTAGTCATGGTAAATTATCATCCAAATGGAAATTTCCAAACAACTACATAGCAATCTTTTTGCTGGAGAGACCAAGCCTCTGAAACTCCATTCTCAAGTTGTAATACTTTGAAATGAAGATACAGTAAAAAATAATAATAACTAAAAGTGGCAGTGGATCGGTGAGAGGAAAAGGCCCCATAAAATGAGCATGTTGTACTAAAGAAGAAGATGCTTGGAGAAATCTATGACTAAACCATACAGCACGCATGCAAATTAATAATGAGCAAACATAATGCATGCCAGGGGCATGTCCTGAAAAAGGTTATGCTTTAGTTACCTACCAAATGAAATATAATCGATTATTCCAACATGCATTTTGAATCTAAAAAAAGGCTACTTTAAAACTTAAAAATGTAGCTTACGGGAATATGAATTGTGGGAGCCCCATTAAAAAATCCAGAGAACAGTTCAGCATTTAAGGTGGCACTCATCAAGATCAACCTAAGATCTCGACGGCGAGGAAGAAGATCCTTCAACACAATCAACAAGAAGTCTGCAATATGTATATAACAAAAGTATCAGGTAAACATAAAAGGTCCAGCTATTTCGAGGATGCTTGAAGGACTAGAACAAAATAACAATACACTTGATCAATGTGGGTGAAGAAACAAAACCTTCATTCATGCCTCGCTCATGAATTTCATCAACAAATACATGGGTAACACCATTGAGATTCCGGTCTGACAGCAATCTTCTTAGCAAAATACCACTGGTACAAAAAAGCAGATGCGTGTTTTTTCCTTTCATTCCTTCTAATCGAACTTTGTAACCAACCTATCACAGAAGCTAATGTTGTATGGAACCTAAATTGAAACATTCTAAAAAACACCTTTCACAAGCAAGTCAGAGATAGAGGTATGCAACAAATGATTAACTCAGTGGAAAACTTACAGATTCCCCTAGGTCCTCTCCTCGTTCTGCAGAAACTCTTTCTGCCACAGACATTGCAGATATTCTTCGTGGTTGTGTACAGATGATGTTACAAAATGCTCCACGTCCTGATTCTATCTCAGATTCTAATATATATTGAGGAAGTTGTGTAGTTTTTCCACATCCAGTTTCTCCAGAGATCACTACAACCTATAACAAATAGGATAAGTTGCAGTAGACATAGCTGACCATCTAACTACACCGATAAATGGCAGAGTGAAACGATATAATATATTAACCAGTTGGTTTCCTGAAACTTCCAAGGCAGTGATTGATTTAAGCATCAGATATGAAAAACATTCATGTAGAAAAGATGATGATTAACTCCATTTAACAAATTAATTTATGAATCATGTGAGATAGAGAGCAGGACTATGACATTGCTTCAGACACCACCATGCAGAATGTACCAAATAAAAAAGAGAAAAAGAATGTACCAAATAAAGGCCTAGCAAACAGGAAACAATAATCTCAATATATGTTGTAATAGAAGTTAATCACTATTATTCAGAATTTATATAAAGAAAATAAACTTAGCTGCATGCCCAACCAAGAATATTTTAGAAAGGAGCAAAAACAGATATTTCATAAGTTTCTGGCTAACATGTTGCACGAATAATGTTTTAATGTACAACCATGACAGGAAATGCAATCAGAATCATGTCGAGTAAAAGCCCTTAAGAAATTTAATGGACAAGATATGTAGATCTTCAATGATTCCATCTATGATTGGGTTCATCAAAATGAGTGAACATTCTTGTAGATGTTTTATTATAAAAATTATCACTCGATGATGAAATCATTCAGGTTCACTTTCAAACAAAATAGTTATTCCTTACCCTTGCATTTACAGTATAAAAAATGGACACAAAGGTGCAAGACAGTTTTGTCATAACTTATAACATGGAAAATGGCATATTATGTCTCATTCGGTCTTCCAGTTATCAATCATGATTGAGTCAGTTCGGTCAGTATCGAACTAGACACCCCTTTAATTGAACTGCACAACATATAAATCGAACTGCACAACCAATTGTTGGGTATATATTTCACTATCTTATTTATACATTGTGCAATTCGATTAAAGGGGTGTCCAATTCGGTACTGACTGAACTGACCAGACCCAGTCCTGACTGGATCCGGCCTCATCATGATTATGGAAGAGTATAATACAGTGCCAGATTCTCATTACAGTATCACTGCATGACAAAAAATAAAAACAAGCACAGGTTAATGAGAAATATATGTTGCATCTCAACTAGAAATACATATTTCACCCAACTAAAGTGGAAAATGGTTTTGGACATGTTTCCTATAATCAATTCAGAATCACATGTCATTGTCCGTCTAAAATATATCGAAAGGTTCTCAGTCTAAAGAAACACCTGATTGCGTGCAATTGCACTGAGCAGCATATCCTTCTCCTTGTAAGCTGGAAGTGATTTCCTAAAATTCAACATCTTTGTGCCCTCTGGTGATTCCTGGATAACAGAAGATCACATCCCTTTAATAAAGATACCAAATTACATTTATTTGAAATGTGCAAACTATGAGATGCAATCTGCTCTTAGTCGCATGAGTGCATTAGTAATTAGTGTAGCAATGAATGAAGGAAACTTAAATATGTACATCCTGTGGTAGTAGTTAAATATGAAGGCTCCGGAAAAAACATAAGTGCTAACATTTTTCAATTTACATTTAGTAGTTATGCTGCCGCTCTAGGTCAAACAAGTTTTTCAATCCACGTCTCTTTCAAATAAATATGATTCCAGACCTTGGGATAGAACCATCAACCTAGAAATATCACTTTTTTTTATGACAACGGTAGCCGATCACCCTTGTATTAATAAAAGGCAAAAGCCCAAATTGAAATTACAAAGAAGCATAAACTAAAACGAAACAAATAAAGAAACCCAAGGGAGAGAAAAGGACCCAGCACCCCATTTGTAGAAGAGACGTCTACGCATGGGCCGCTACGGAATCACCCCCCCCCCCCCAAACCCCCATAAACAAATTTAAATAACCATAAAGATCCGCTACGCAAGGGAGAGAAATCTCACAATTCACCATAAACAGATTTAATATTTGAGAACAAAATGAATACCCATGGAAGTGCAACCCAGTCTTTGATTTGATGAATTCACAATTGGGAAGTGAATCATTTAAAAACAAATAAATAAATAAATAACAACCTGCCAGGCCCTTTGCAAATTACGCAAGCGTAAACTCCTCCTCTGAAGAACCCTTTCCATGACTGATGCGTCAACCAAAGAATCAGGGTTCTCACTAGGAACTAAATCTTCAATATGTTTGACATTGGCATTCTCCTCCAATTTATCTCTAGCTTGCCTAATGCTAAGTGAATTCTGTCAACATGTTCCTGAAGTAGTCCTTCAACTCTCCTTTGTAGACTAAGTGGGATGACAACCTGAAAAGAGGTAGCCCATTCCAAATATACATGATATCAGATAGAAACTTCTAATTAAATCAAACATATTCATAAGAAAACAGAGAGATTACCTCCCTTTGTGGCCTCTTGTCATCAAGATCCGGTCTGTAATTGGGAAGAGGAACCTTGCTAGCGACAACTACTTTCCCATATATTTCACTGAACCAATACAAAGACACAACACGGAGAAATAGTAATACTAAGTTATTACAACTATAATTAATACTTCTCTTCTTTTCAAAAAATAATAGTATTCTCGACCTAAGGGCACAAGAGTTAGCTACAGAGGATAAATAGATCACATTCCAATCACCCACACTGACCCCACAATGGAAAATAATCTCTCATCACATGTCCCTGAGAATTTAACCTAAGTCCTTACTATATGGGAGATCATGGGGGTATCACTTGTACTGGTTACTTTTATCAGAAAGAATTTATAAAAAAAACAAAAATAAAATGAGATAAACCTGTAAAGTCCCATCCTTTTGGCGAGGTTGGAGATCTGCTCATAGTCACGCCGATCACTTTTATCCTCGATATTATCTCCTGCTCTTCCCCATTACGTAAAAGCATGCTAAGTTTCCATCTCCATTCATCAATGTTGGCCACAGATGATGACTTCTGCATCGAAAAATTGTAGTTTGAGAAGAACAAATGTTAAAACACCATTTTATCCCAAAAATAGATAAATAAAACAAGAAATGAACATGTCATCCTTTCACTTAAAACCAAAGCCTCATGAAACGTAAAGTAATTAATTGAAACATAAATTCTGAACTTGACAGCTAAAAAAACAAATAATAGAATCAGCATTCATTCTTTTATTCGGTTCATCTGATCAAGATAGCAAATCACTCTTACACAAAAGATAATACATTTCTTCATTGAAATTCAAGATTCTGACGATAAGTTACATTTATTATCTTCGAGTTTTGGCAGAATTACATGATACCCAAACACTACTTGACATAAACTAAGCAACTTCGACAACCTTCAACTCTTAATTTGTAGAAAAGCAAACAATGAATCTCGTTAAAACCTACAAAAATCTGATTTTTAACCACAATAAACTAAATTTCCACCAAATTCAACACCACAAATATAAAACCAAATCCATCAGAACTCATTCAACTAAAATGCAAATATTTCACACAATGTCTGAAAAAAAAATCCAATTTTTAAAGTTTCCACCAAATACAACACTACAGTTAGAGATAGATAGAGAGAGAGAGAGAGACCGGATGGTTCTCGAACTCGCACTCGTACTCGTCGTCCGAGAACTGCTCGACGGCGTACCCGTTGAATCCCCGGCGGGCGCCGACGCTCCCGGCGGTGGGGAAGTACAGGCGGCGAGAACAGGACGGCACGACGGCCGTCCATCTACGTATCGACGGCTGCGATGATGAAGCCCTGGCCGACCTAAGCAGCCCTAACACGAGACCGGAAAACATTCTCGGAAGCCCAACGCGCGCATGTTCCGCTCCGGCTCGGGTCCGGACGAAAAGAGAGGGGCACTTATGGAAGGACGGAGCATTTCGGAATATTAGGCCAAATAAAAAGGGAGTAATTAGCACTTTTAACTCCGAAAAAATGAATATTCGTAAAAATAGTCCCACCCTTCGAATATTAACAAAAACTAACTCCGGTGAGATATTACACTCGTAGTTAATTTTTTTAAACAAACGAGGTCCGAGGAGTGAAAAAATATGCAGGAGACGACATGTATACATGCCGTCACCTAGAAACGGCATGTATACATACCGTTTCCAGGGTGGTGATGGTTTATAATTCCCAGACAGTTCAATTTGATTCACTTACTAATGAATCATTCAGTTCAATTAATGAAATATTATATTCAATTTAAAAGAATTCATTTTAATAACATCTTGTTTAATTCAATCTATATGGTTAATCTAAAATATATTAAGTGATCATGATGACCACTTACCTTGGAGGGGCGTAGGATTGCCAACGCCATGGCCATCTCTATCTCTCTCTCAATGCACTTGAAAGAAAATTCATTTCTACTGTTTACCTTTCCATAGTCCTCACTACCACTGTACATGGAAAGTGGTCCGCTGCAACTAGTTTCATTTTCACCAATTATTTATAAATTGCTAAGACATATTTTTCAAATTTAAAATGAGTTTTTATTAAATTAAGGATACTATGTGCATCTTATTCATGTTTTCTTTTTTTGGTATAATACATCTTATTCATGTTGAAAATTTTCTTATTCCATAGAAAACAAGGATATAATATACATGAGTGTAGATGATTTTTCAATGAGAATAACAAAAAAAATCAAATAAAAATTTATTTATTTAGTATGAATTATTATTTATCCCGATATAGCTATAATGAGCTAATAACATTATGTCACACCCCAAATGAGGGTTAGAATTCATTCCACATCCCATGTAATTCCAACAAATGTGACGAACACAAGCTAGTTAAAGAAAAAGAAAAGAAGAGCATATCGTTTGGACTTCCGGTCCCCTTGTTATTCTAGTTTAAATCTTTTCTAATAAATCATATTGTTTTGAAGACTCATTAAATTAGAGCATCTCCAATAGGGGTCTTCATTTTGAAGACTCCCATTGCAGATTTTGAACTTTTGAAGGTCCCTGAACTCCAATGGGGTCTTTAATTCAAAGATTATGCTATTTTGAAGTCTTATCAACTCCAATGGTGGATCTTCAATTTATATGCGTGTCTTCAAATCACTATTTTGATTTGTTAAAATTCTCATTCTACTCTTTGTCTTTTCATCTTTATTATTTATTGACATTTATGTTTTAATTTTAATGTAAATAATCAAATTATATTAACTCTATTTGAAAAAAAAAATGTAAACTTGGTTGAAGCTGCTCTAAAACATATTTAACTAAATAAAATGTTTTTTTATTTTTTGTCTGAAATATATATATGTAATGTTATACCACTCTCACACGTCATGAGTGCTGCCCCACATTTAAAAGAAGTCTATCCACCCCAATCTTCATTAGTCGGGAAAAAAAAATTTAAAACACACCATGTGAACCTCTTCATAACAAACTCAAATTACACACAACCGACCCTCTCTAAGTTCCCTGGAAACAGCATGTATACATGCCGTCTCCTGTGTAATTTTTCACTTCGTGAACCTCGTTTGTTTAAAAAATTAATCATGGGAGACGGATTATAGTATAATCTCTCACAGGGGCTAGTTTTTGCTAATATTCGAGGGGTGGGGCTATTTTTGTGAATATTCATTTTTTTGGGGTTAAAAGTGCTAATTACCCATAAAAAGGAGAGAAGGTCAATTATTTAAAAGTCCTGTTGTGCACTTCCATTTTGGAAATATCCCTTATATGAAGGGCTTATAAGTAAATAATATATTTACAGAGAGCTTTATATAAATATGATATTTTAATGTTGGACAAGAGTAGGTTATCTGTCTCGGATCAGCCTAGCGCACCAGCCCGTTCAGAGATGAGTCATGGCAGAAATGGCCCATGGAATTGTGTCGTGCTGGGCCGACTTCCTGAGGGGTCCGGATCCTCCACTCTACAATTTGTCTCGCGACTCTCACCCAATACAAGTCTTTTTTATTACTTTTTGTTTGTAATTGGATCCATACCATGAGCCTCACATCTTTTTGTTTTTGTTTTTGTTTTTGTTTTTTTTTTACTTGTGGTGACAAAAGTTTGTCTGGGGTTCTTCATTTGTAGTGATTGAGGTTTTCTTATGACCAATTAGTTGTTTTTCTGAGTGTCAAATTTTTCATTGCAGAAGCCGTCTCAAAACTCCATTGGATGTATTGGATGAGACGTAGCAAGCGTATAGACAAAAGACAATAATTGATAGCTTCTCTTGAAGTAATCGATACTCTACTCGCAAGCTCGCATTCAGTACGCTCGATTCGCACTCTATAGCTCGCCCTTTGGTCGAGGGTGGCTAGGGTGGGGGATATGGTTGGCCCAATGCAGTCGATTGGAATGACATGTTGGGAGGCGAAGAAGTGGTGAAGAAGGTGAGGTCAGAGGAGAGGAAGAGAAGAAGAGCAGGAGATGTAGAAACAGTGACAAGGGATAGGATCGAGACAAAGAAGAGGTGGAAAGGGAGGCGATGGCGGAAATTAGAGACAACAATGAGAGAGACGGGGGGACAGGTCGGTGGAAGAGAAGGTGAGACTGCTTGGGCTGTGTTGTGCCAATTAAGAGTTGACTGGGTAGGGACACAACTCTCTTAAACGAGCCTAGTCTGTGTTGGCCCGATTTGTTTTTTCAATAAATAGTACATGATGAGCTTAACAATCACATTGTCAAGATGATCAATCAACATGAGCACATCTTCGAATACCGACAAGACACAACCCATGAAATGACAGACCATTTATTTTATGTAGTGGGCTGACTCAATCCAATCATGACCAGAGGGGCAACTTGGGTAGGTTGTTCACAATCCAACCCAAACTAACCCATCATTGAGCTGGTTTAGAGATTTTAGCATTCAAACTAAACCTAATCGAATATCAACAACCTGAACCTGATTCATGTTGAGTAGAATGA